>JAOXNX010000032.1:6712477-6728336 GCA_028566075.1 Solidago caesia
GCCACTGATTGTACGCTATTTAATCCTTCTTTAAATTTTGTAACACTCCATTTGAATTAGGCACAATATCAAAAACTTAATCAAAAACTTAACCAAAAAACAATGTGTGAGAGAGAAAACCAATGGGAGGAGGTAAGAGGCAGAAGACACCAAAAAGACCCGTTCGGAAGGAGAAACGACAATGGCAATGGAAAAGGAGATCAAGTAGTGAAGTATTTTGTGGCAAATATCCCAGACGGCTGTAGGCCGTGGGATCTTTCCAGCTCTCTCAAGGCTTTCGGTGAGGTGGCGGGGGTTTACATTGCCAGGAAACGAAACAAGGTGGGAGAACGATTCGGTTTTGCTAGTTTTAAGGGGGTTCGGGACTGGAAAGAGTTGGAAGACAGGATGAAGCATGTCAAGATGGGAAAGTTTTCATTGAAGATTAACAAAGCCTGGTTTGCGGTGGAAAACAAATCTCCGGGTAACAATGGCGGTGAAAGGTGGAAGGCAAATTCTCCATCTCACCCTTTCCAATCCCAAGAATTCTGTAAGGGTCCATCCTATAGGGACGTGGTCAGGGGTTTCCCGGAAAAGGCTGATAATGAGGTGGAGGTACATGTGGACGACACCATGGTTGGGATGGAGGTGTTTCACAACAGGGCAGTGGTGGCTTGGTGCAAGTCGTTCGACGCTTTAGTCTCTCTTCATGGGTGGCTTGGTAAGTTGGGTTACGCTGGGGCTAAAGTTCAGTACTTAGGTGGGCTGTCAATGCTCATTTCCTTCCAGAATTCGGAGTTAGCTAGGGATTTTATGTCAAAATCTGTATCTTGGGATTCGTGGTTCTCTAAATTGGAAATTTGGATAGGTCAGTCCCTTCCTTTTGAACGGATTGCCTGGGTTGGCGTCTACGGGGTACCCCTACGCCTCTCAAACGCAAAGGTGGTTAAGATGGTCTGTGATCAAGTCGGAAAAGTGGTGAGCCCGGCTCCTGTGTCGGATGAAGACGATAACAAATCCGTCGAATGTGTTGGTTTGCTTGTCGGGGAAGGGACGTCAATCAACAAAATGATCTCGATTAAATGGCGGGAAAAAAAATTCCGCGTTGGGGTGATTGAAAAGGCATTGGAATGGTGTCCTCCTATTGGATTGGTCTTGGGCAGTCATCCGTCATCCCATGACTTGGGTGGGGGTGGCGACTCTGGTTTTACTGGTGCTCCGACGAATGACTTTGAGGAAGGGGAATGTGTGGAACCTAGAGAAAAAGTTGATAGGGTGGCGCATGGGGAAATAGTTGATAGGGTGGCGCATGGGGAAATAGTTGAGAGGGTGGCGCATGGGGAAAAGGAGAAGCATGCTAGGGGTCTGAATGTCGAGGGGGAAACAGATTTTTTGAATTGCTATAATAATAAATTTGTTTTCTCGTCCCCGGAAAAGGGCCCCACTATAGATAAGGTAAATGGTGTCAAAGGTGTCTTGGATAATTGTTGGGCTAATATTAGCCCATTGGGCATTAATAATTCAAGATCAAGGAAAAGGCCCAGGTCAACTTTGGAAGGGCCTGTTGACCCTATTTTTGAACCCTCTTACACGGTTTGTGAGCCGGTGGTTGGAATATCTTCTTGCCCCAATGTAGATCACAATATTTCCTCTAAAAAAGGAGAAGTTGCTATTCCAAGGGATGGTGCTGGTCCCATCGAGAAGGACGATTCTTTTCCATCGCATACAGTCAGTTCTGAAACGGTTAGTAAGGGTGGCGACACCGACTTGGTTATGGAGACTGAAATTCAGGAGACTATCGCCATGGGCAAAGTGGTGGGTACCGATTTAGAGGGGAAGGAAATGGAAGTCGGGCGAGTCATCGAGAAAGAAGGTATGAATGTTGTGATTCAATGAATTTGCTTTCAATTAATATTCGTGGGATTAGAGGGGCAGGGAAATCCGATTGGATTAAGGGTATTAGAAAAACTGAACAAGTATCCTTCCTAGCGGTTCAAGAGACTCAGTGTGGAGAAATCTCTTTACTTTCTGTTAAGCGTTTTTGGGGTGACCCGGGTCTGGAGTTTGTTTCGGTTGATGCAAATGGTAGATCAGGTGGCTTACTTAGTGTGTGGGATCCTAAAATTTTTAAGAAGATTGAATGTGTCAAGGATAGCAATTTTTTACTCGTCAAAGGAAAAATTAAAGGTTGTATTGAGGTGGTAAATGTTGTGAATGTCTATGCACCACAGAGTAATAGAGCTAAAAAGGTTTTATGGGAGAAATTAGCATCTCTTAAGAGGGGGGGATCGGGTCTTTGGTTCCTCATTGGAGATTTTAATACGGTCAGGGTGGCTGAAGAAAGGTTGGGCTCTGTTTTTAAAGCACATTGTGCCCGAGACTTTAACTCTTTTATCAACTCATCGGATCTGCATGAATTTGGGATGAAAGGTTGCAAATACACGTTCTTGAAAGAAGACGACAGGGGAAGAAAATTGAGTAAAATTGACCGTCTTCTGGTTGGAAGAGAGGTTGTGGATAAATGGCCTGAGGCGTGTCTTCGTTCTCTTCCCAGGCTCTATTCAGACCATAACCCGATCCTTTTGACTTTGGTGGATCAGAATTTTGGACCGAAACCATTTCGAGTTTTTAACTCTTGGTTGGGAAGAGGCGATTTTGAGGAATCTGTAAAGGAGGCTTTCAACTCATTTCATGGGACGGGGCCTCCTGATATAGTTTTGATGTTAAAGTTTCGATGGCTTCGTGAAAAAATTCGAAAGTGGAGAGATGAGGTTAAGAAACGGGAAGGTGAAGAAACTGAGATGTGTAAAAAAGAATTGGCGGAATTGGAAGCCAGAATTGAGGATGAAGAATTAACAGAAGAGGAAAAGTGGACTCGGCTTGAGTGTAAAAAAACCCTGTCTGAAATCGAGCTCCAAAAAGCCTCGGACCTCAGACAACTTTCCAGGTGCAAGTGGGCTTTGGACGGGGATGAAAACTCCCGGTTCTTCCATGGTCTAATAAACAACAGGAAGATGAGCAATAGTATTCCAGGTTTGAATGTGGATGGAGAATGGGTCACGAAACCGAAGATCATTAAAAAGACAATTTTTGGGTTTTTTAGAGAAAAGTTTAAAGAAGACTGGAGAGATAGGCCCTGCACGCAATGTTCTTTGGGCTCGGTTCTCTCACCCTCTGAGGCGGATGGTTTATCGAGCAGATTTTCAGTGCTTGAAATTAAGGAAGCGGTTTTTGAATGTGGCGATGACCGGGCTCCGGGGCCAGATGGATTTAATTTTAGGTTCGTGAAGAAATATTGGGGGAATTTTGAATCAGATTTCGTCGGGCTCTTCAACAGATTTTATGAGTCAGGAACTATCAGTAGAGGGTGTGGCTCATCCTTTATCTCCCTTATCCCTAAGGTTAATGACCCGAGTAACCTTAACGACTATAGACCTATCACATTGGTAGGTGTTATAAATAAAGTCATCTCGAAGGTTCTAGCCAACCGTCTCAAAAAGGTTCTTCCCTCTCTTATTTCGGAAACCCAAACCGCCTTTCTAAGCGACAGACTAATTTTGGATGGGCCTATGATTTTAAACGAGGTGGTGTCGTGGGCTAAAAAGGTTAAAAAGAAGGCGTTCATCCTCAAAGTTGATTTTAATAAAGCGTATGACAACGTGAACTGGAAGTTTTTATTATCTGTCATGAGGCAGATGGGCTTCCCGGAGCGTTGGTGTTCCTGGATCTCCGGTATTCTTTCCTCCGCTAGAGCCGCCATTTTGGTTAACGGGTCGTCTACCTTTGAATTTCAATGCTTCAAAGGTATGCGACAAGGAGATCCTATCTCTCCGTTCCTGTTTTTGATCGTGATGGAAGGTCTTGCTGGCATGATGCGCAAAGCTTGTGATTCTGGTTCTTTCAAAGGTATTTGTCTCCCTAACCAAGGTCCGACTATTTCTCATCTCCTTTACGCTGACGATTGTGTCTTTGTGGGCGAGTGGTCTGCTGAAAACTTATCCAAGATTACTAGAATTCTTAGATGTTTTTTCATTAGTTCGGGGCTGGTTATTAATCTGAACAAGTCAAAACTATTCGGGGTTGGAGTTGATGATACCGAGATCAGTAATATGGCTGGGCTTATCAAATGCAAAGCAGGGTCGTTACCTTTTGATCACTTAGGAGTGCGTATTGGGGGCAATATGAATCGGGTCGCTAGCTGGGAGTTTTTGAATTCAATTTTTGAGGCCAGGTTGTCAATATGGAAGTCGTGTAGTCTCTCCTTGGCGGGGAGGGTTACCCTTATTAAATCAGTTCTTGAAAGTTTACCAAATTACTATTTCTCCCTTTTCAAAGTTCCGGATAAAGTTTTGAGCGACCTCGAGAAGATTATCAGGAGATTTCTTTGGGGAGGATCGGTGGACAACAAAAAGATACATTGGGTTTCATGGGAAAGGGTGGCCTCTCCTATTGATAAGGGAGGACTCGGTTTGTGCAAGCTTAAGGATACTAATATCGCTCTTCTTAGTAAATGGTTTTGGAGATACCGTAATGAACATCAAGCGTTATGGAAAAGGGTTATTGATTCGCTTCATTACTCGAAACGGTGCTGGGAACCGCTCCCTATCAACCGCTCTCTTACTGGGGTTTGGAAGTCGATAGTGTGTTCTATTGGTAAGGTGTCGGCGGCTGGAGTGAGGTTAGACAGAGTTTTTAAAGGGATTGTTGGTGACGGCAGCCACATAAAATTCTGGATTGACGTTTGGGCCTGTAACGAGCCTCTTAAAAACCGCTGCCCTCTTTTGTTCAAACTGGAAAAGGAGAAAAAATGCTTGGTTTTGGACAGGTTCAGTTCTGATTCTGGCACCTTTGGTAACAACTGTTTCTGGTCTCGTTCACCAGCCTCTGCTGAAGAGATGGTCGAATGGGGGGATTTGGTTTCGTTAGTACAAAATGTCGCGGTTTCCAGTCAACCGGATAAATGGGTATGGACGGGGGGGAAAGACGAGGTTTTCTCTGTTAAAAAGGTCAAGGAATTCATCAGAAGTGGGGTTGATTATAGTAGTAGATTCGTTTTTAAATGGTCGAAATGGGTAACTAAGAAGTGTAATGTTTTTATGTGGAGAGCTTCCATGGATCGGTTACCCACCATGGTCGCTCTTAAAGCTAGGAATGTTTATCTCGCCGACTCGGATTGCGGACGATGTAACGGGGCGGAGGAGACTATCGAACACATCCTGTGCAACTGTGACTTAGCCATATCGATCTGGTACAGAGTGGGGAATTGGTGCAAGGTTTGTCCCCTTTTCTTTTTTTCGGTTAAGGACTTGTTCGAGATTGAGAATCATGTTGGTATGGGAAGGACGACTAGGAAAATTTTCAAAGGCATCGTTTTCGTTACGTGTTGGTGTCTTTGGAAGGCTAGAAACGAGATGAAGTTCGAAGGTGTCATGAACGGGGTTGAAGAGGTTTTTCAGGAAATCAAGACGATTAGTTACTTATGGGTCAAGAATAGGATGAGCCAATGTAATTTCAGTTGGCAAGACTGGAGGTCTTTTAATGTTTGTATGTAAATATATAGTTGTATACTTGTTAGATAGCCACTAACCTGTTTTGGGTTAGTTTTGGCGGTTTGATTATAAAATATACCTTTCAAAAAAAAAAAAAAGCTACCTATTTTATTAATATATTTAACTTTTTGGATAAAAAAATTACATAACACTTCTCAAACTATGTCATTAAAATAAGACACATATATAACATATAATATCCTGATTCCTGGAGTGTTTTTCATATGGTTTAATAAGATTATTGACAAAGTCATTCCATATCGAATTGATTTGCTAACACAAATATGAAGTCAAAACATATATCAAGTTGGGTTTGAATTTATGATACGTCATCAACCTTCAAACTACAAAGCATCTTTAGACACAGTTCTCCATATAAGCGTTCTGCTTCACATAAACCCTCCTCCAAGTCATAGTCTCAACAACCCGACTACAATTCAAACCTTTTTAATCAAACTTGAATTGAGCTTATTTTTTAATCCTGATTATCATTTCATTAATATCTTAACCTATTCGATCTTTAAAACCGATATTACTTTATCAGATTTAGATTAAATAAATACACTTCATTCTATTCGAGCTCAACCGATCCTTATAACAAAGCCCAAAATCATAATCCTATCAAAACTTCATACTCTAACTTAAAATTTAAAAAACTTAATTGTAAAAACTAAAAACCTATAAACATCAAGGTTCTTTTTTGTCAATTACATTTTTCATTTCGTTTCCTTTTTCCGTTTTATCTACTACACAGTACACACACACTTCACACACACACACATACACACACACTCTTTTATTTCCCCCGCATTCACTTGTTTACACACACACACACACACAGAGTCATAAACCCTTGGCGTCTCCAAGCTCTTCTTTCAAATCATCAATGGCTAACGAAACTGATTCTCTTCATCACTATCAGATCTCTAAAGGTTTACTATATACACATTCTACTATATATGTTTATCATTTTATTCACTTTTTTTTTTTTAACTTTAATATGTTTATAAAATGTACTAATTTTTTGTGGGTATCCTCAAATTTTAGATTTTGTGTCAACATTGATGTGGGTTTTGTTTGACAAGTGCATTTTGAATTTATAAGTTTTTTTGTTTTATTTGTATGTATGGTTTTAGAAATTGTTGAAATGAATTGTATTTTGCAAGAGTTAAGTAATGAAAAGTGTTATTTGTTTTCATACATATTTTGGGTCTTTTCGAGAAAGAAATGTGTGTGAAAATCTTTGTGGTGGATCAACATTTTGTGTCGATCCTGGTACGAGGTCTCGGGTTTGAACCTTGCTAGGTATATTCTTGGGGTTGGCTAGGGAGAGGGTGTCGAAATGGGTTACATCTGAGTCAAAGACTCGTCGTCTTCGGTTATCTTGAATAGGAAAAAACCTCATTTGTTTACCTGTAGTCATAGACATGTAGTATAGACACACAACTGACACAACACACACGAGTAGTTCCTTTCTTGTAAGTGTAATCCGATAGTGTGCCGGTTGGTAGTGTTGAACTAGTTACACATAGAGGTATAGTATGTGTAATGCTTTTGATGGGTTATAAGTGTTTACTCTCTTTTTTTGGCTAAAGAGGATTACCATCGGTAATTTGTATAAATAATAAAAATAGTTACAACACAGTAACATAATATCTTTTGAAAAGTGATTATATAAATAAATAAAGACTAGCAAGATACAACTTGCTAGAAGTTACTTCGTTAAATGACAATTCTGACCAAACGGACCACAAAATTACGACGACATTGTGAATTACAACTTTACAAGTGACACTTACCTACAATAATTTCAAAACCCACTACAATCCCAAACTAATGTAGCTAATCCACCATGAGTATGTGAAATTTCAACAATCTAAGGTGAAACCTACGACATTTGTGAAAATTTTGCACATATCATGTTATGTTGTTGCGTGCATTTGTTATAGAAACAGGTGTGCTTGAGATTTTTTTTTTTTTTTATGTGTTAGGGGGTAATATTAAGCGATTTCTGTTATTTGATTACTGTTGTTTGTTTCATTAATGAATGAGACAAAGATTAACATGAAAAGGTTTATTTATATCACTTTTGGTGAAGAATTTTAGTGCATCTGTCGGTTTGTGTAACACCTTAACTTATGGCTTTATGATAGTGTGATAAAACATTGGTGTCTTTGTTGCATTATTTATATGGAAAATTGGAAACTCATTTCTTTGTTCACTGAGCATTATAGCTGGTATGAGATTGTAGGCATTTTCAACTGACTTACTTTTCCAGAGATATGTGTTATTGTGTTTTGCCAATTCAAATAGTCAAAAGGGCTGTTGTCTATGTCTTGAAATTTCAAATTAGAAATCGGGTACTATATCCTGCATTATTGTGCTGTGGTTGCGTGATATTGACTGGCAATATGGGAACTGTGATCAAACTGTTTATTTCAAGTTTATTCTTATGGTTGTTATTTACTAACTAAAGAGATTCACATTTTATCACTTCATCTTTAGTTTTCATGAATACGAATCTAATTAGTCTTTCACTGTTTAATTGTCTAGATGGACAAGGGTCTGACAGTTCTATTCCGCTTTCACCACAGTGGCTTCTGCCGAAACCCGGGGAGAATAAGACTGGAACTCTATCTGGGGTGTGTGACCTTTTAATTTATCTTTTTTCTTTTATATATTCTATTTTAACTTGTTAGCTTTCTAAGCTTATGGTTTCCTACTATCATAATCTTTTATATATGTTAAATGCAGGAGATGCACACAAGTCTCTTTCCAACCTCTGCCACTCATCCTGGTCTCGTAAAATTACAAGAAAAGTTTGACCAGGTCAATGATGTTCCTAAGAAGAAGGATGTGTTTCGCCCTTCCGTGCTCGATAGCCGTGACCATTGGCATGATGAGGAGAGAGAGACAAATTCCTCTCTTCGAAAGGACGGGTGGCGGGAGGGCGATAAAGAGCTTAGAGAGAACCGCAAGGTGGACCGTTGGGTTGATAGCCCCTCTGGAAGATACCGTCCACCATCTGAAAGGTTGACTGATGTGGGAAATAAGGATCAAAATCATGACCCACGTCGTGAGAGTAAATGGAACACAAGGTGGGGTTCGAATAAAAAGGAAATGGCCAGTCCTCGTGACAAGCGGGCTGATTCTGGAAATGATGAGCGGGATACAGAGCATCCTAGGCCATGGAGGTCGGCTTCTGCTCTCAATAGAGGGAAATTTGAGCCCCCTTCTTACCAGAGCCCAGGTTCAAACAAGTTTTCTCCTATGGGCCGGGAACGTGCTGAAAATCGTAACCTAACTTTTTCCCTTGGTAGGGAAAGGGGTTCCTTTGAAGGGAACCATATGACCTCCATTGATTCACACTCATCAGCATCATTTAGTGAAAAGATTGACCGGCATCATGAAGAGGCTTCTGTTGTGAGATATAGCAGGGCAAAGCTGATTGACTTGTACACGATGACTGATAAGAGAGGGTTAGACGGTGTCGTGTTTGTGCCTTCTCTTACGCAGGAAGAACCCGTGGAGCCTTTTGCATTTATTGAACCCACCCCTGAGGAATTGGTAATTTTAATGGTTTACATTTGACTGGAGGTGGCAAGATGGGTGGTTTAGGCTTGGTTAACAGGTCCCAATAGACCTGGTCAGGTCGGGTTGACGGTAAACACCAATTTGTCAAGTGATATACCTTTTTATAATTAGTTAGTATGTTATGATTTAAAAATGAATATTATCCAACATTATAACTATTTGAAGCAAACGATTTGGATACTTGTATGCATTAAATGTAGACTTTGGGATACCTCTTTCAACCTGTTTGAATATTCAACTCATTTACCTGATTCCTCTTTTAACTAGTTTTATGATCTGTCTAAGATTAAACACAACCCAAGCTGACATAGTCATAGGTAAACGGGTTGATCATGTAGTCGTATACTTATATTACTAGTAATATGCTATTTTTTGGCAGTTCATTTTAAAGGGCATTGAAAAAGGGGATGTAATAAGTAGTGGTGCACCTGAAATTACTAAAGATGGATCTCTTGGGCGTAACATGTCTGACGTGCAGTCAAGAAGAACCAAACTTGGTACTATGATCTTCTTATTGAGTTTATTCAAACACTGATGTATAATTTGTGATACGATTGCTGTTGGATATATCTTTCTAATGCAGGGAATATAGAAGACCTACCACTTTCTGCCGACAGCTATAAAGATGAGAATGCTGATGGTTATACAGGTAATATCATAGATTTATTTGGGCACTTGTCTTTTGAGAAGCAGACATCACATGAGTGTAACATGAGTTGTCATGGTTGCTATGTGATATATTTCTGCGATTGCTCGTTTTTCCAAGACTGACCATTAATTGGTTCAGCCTATTTGACTCGTTCGCTTTTGTTAAGTTCTTTATGTTGTCCAATTACCCTGTTTTAGATTAAAAAGGCTGAATTTGATGCATTCTAAAGTAAATGGGTAAAAGTAGGCGCCTCTAGTCTTGAGACACGATGTTTTCCGTTGTTGCAATGCTCAATTTAGAAAATCAATGAGTGAACTAAAGAACTCTCTGGCTGCTTGCTAGACTTTTGGTTTCTTGGTGATTTCTGTCATTACTGAACGCTTTTTAACTGTGATGCTTTGAGGCCTGTAATTTTTAATTTTATTGTTAGTATTTATTGTTTGTATTATGTAGGAGCAGAATATGATGCAAGGACCAATGATGTGGGAAGTGCTAGAGAGTCAAGAGGGCACGGAACCTCAGTTCACTCTGGGGAAACTTGGCGGTCGCAGCCTCAAAAGGATACGACTAATGAGAGGAATGGCAGGTCTGTAGATCCGCACTTCAAAGATGAGCATAAATGGCAAGTAGGCGGGGATCCAATCCTTAGAAGGCAGCCATCTGGACCATTAGACAGAGAACAAGAAACAAGGATACATTTGGTTTCCCAGCCATCTCCTGAAGACCTGGTTCTTTTCTACAAAGATCCTCAGGGCTCAGTTCAAGGTCCTTTTACTGGCATCGATATCATTGGTTGGTTTGAGGCTGGATATTTTGGGATAGATCTATTGGTACGTCTTGCAAATGCACCACCTGACTCACCATGGAGTTCACTTGGTGATGTCATGCCTCATCTGCGTGCCAAGGTCAGACCACCACCAGGTTTCAGTGCAGCAAAACAAAGTGAAGCCCATGACGAATCTAGTAAGTCGAACTGCACTGGTTTTAGTAAGCTTTACACTGGTTCAAGTGATAATAATACCATGATGAAAATTGAACCAAGATTTTAGCATGGTTCAGTTACGGGGGCTGAACTGAGAAAAGTTTTATTGAGTCATTGATCTCTAGTAATATGGGTGTATTTGTAATGTGTTTAGAAACCGATATTTGTTTTATTGTGAAGTGAAGTCTTGATGATCACTTCTTAATGATTGGATAAACATATATTGTTTTCGATTGACTGAAACAAAATTGAATTACCTAACACAACTCATCTGTTTACCAGTTCTTTTAACCTAATTAAACGACTTGTACTTCTTTTTCACAAAACTTCTACTCGTACTTTTCCCCAAAAGATTGTCCTCTTCTAATTTACAAAACTTCAGATTTTGCCAAACACTCAAACATGTGATATTCAGATTATAACTTGATTATAACTTTCAAGTAGCAGAAGCATAATCAGACCCCATCTTCTTCAGCCTGTTTTAGGACAGTTGATTATCTTATCTTTGATGATTGAATATCACGTATTCACTTTCAAAACACACATCCAAACACCCCCTCTTAACCTCCTATGAATTGATTTATGCCATTATGTATTTTGTATTTGCTTTATGAGTGACTGAGAGTTTGTTAACTTTACAGGTATAAAGGGACATGGGAAGTCTAACACAGCTCCTCCACTTGGAACAGAGAGTGGGGATAACTTGTACCAGTTGGCGAAGAGGATACAACTTGAAAGGCAATCATCATTATCTAGTCGTTATTCTCTTTGGTCTGGAAGGGATTCGGATCCCGCAACTTCACAATCAAATGTTTTGTCTGCTGCTGTTGAAAATCTTCGACAACAACCCCGTCCCCCAAATGTCCCGAGTCCCGATTTCATGTCCATTATTCAGGGTTTATCTGATAGGCCTAACTCTGTGGTCAACAATGGAGTTACAAATTGGTCAAACTTTCCAGTTCAAGGTGGTTTGGAGCCCCATCAAACATCATTTGGGATTCACCATGGACCTCAACCACAGAATCAATCTAGTCCATTACTTTCTGAACAGTTGCTTGCTTCTGCCATCTCGCAAGACCCTCAACTGCTAAATTTGCTGCAACAGAAACACATGTCACAGATGAATCCTCAAGCACCAATACCAACACAACAGATGTCAATATTGGAGGAATACTTGTTGCTTAAACAGCAACAGCAGAAGCAGGAGCTGCAGCAACAACAGCTATTGAGACAGCAATTGCTTTCCCAGGTACTCACTAACCAACAGATGCAGCCGTTGGATCGTCCAGGGTTACAGCCTACAAACGAGATCTTCCACATGGGATCTCAAAATCAAGTTCCAGTTGTTACACAAGCTGGTGCCCATATGAATGAGTCTAAAGTTTCAATACTCTTGCCACATCAAATGGTGGTAAATGGTGAAAATGGTCACATGAAGAGTGCTGATGATAATCATTTACAGCAGCAGAGAGTTGAACTTGGTTATAGAACTGACGAGTATGTTACCATATCAACATCTGGCATTGCTTCAATGTCTGTACCTGCAGACCACTTTGAAAATCCATCAATCTTGTTTTCAATGGGAGCTCCTGACCATGAAGTTTCAAAGTCTGAACATCGTGGTGGTTTCAAGGTGTCGTCTGTGAATGTTGTGGAAGGGCCAAAGTTTGAGAATATAATATCTACCGAAGTCTCTGCTCCAAAAGAAGTAAAAGCTGTTGAGTCACCTGAGGTCAATAAACCTTCTGAAAAGAAGTCAAAGAAACAAAAGTCATCCAAGTCACAATTATCTGACCTGGAAAAGACGGCATCTAAACCTCAACAGACAAAGCAATCTGAAGCCGAAGTCAACAAAGTCAATGATGTCACATTTGATATGCAATGTGTTCAAGGAGAAATGCATTGCGAAGTCATAGTAGATCCTGATAGTGCATTTGATGATGCTAACCATATATCTGTGAAAAAGAATGAAGTCAGCACAGATGCACATACGGGTCAACGCGCATGGAAGCCTGCACCTGGCTTTAAGCCAAAGTCATTTTTAGAAATCCAGCAAGAAGAACAGTGGAGGGCACAGGCAGATGCACAAACACATTTAGAAATGTCAGTTACTGATATTTCAACATCATTACGCTCCATCAATCTATCCACCCCATGGGCTGGTATCGTTAGAAAATCAGATCACAAAGAAAATAAGATGGACCAGGTAAGCTCTGACCCCAGAGTTACCGAGGGTTCTGTGTATCAGAAAAACAAGAGCTCACCTCATGATCTCTTAGCTGGTGAAGTTATGGAAAAACCCAGTGAAGAGGAGTTGGCAAGTTTTCAGTCGGATCCAACTGATGATGGAAACTTTATTGAGGCTAAAGAAAGCAAAAAGAGCCGGAAAAAGTCTGCAAAAGCAAAGGCCGCAGGACTCAAGGCTTCAGCGCCTGAAATTCCTATCAGTTCAAGTCCCAACGAGAAAGTTAAGAATTCACATGTGACACTACAGGAAAAGGATTTATTGCCAACTGTCCCGTCTGGTCCGTCACTGGGAGATATTGTGGCCTGGAAAGGGGAGACGACTGCCCCAGCACCTGCTTCTGCTTGGTCAATTGATTCTGTAAAGCTTACTACACACAAGTCTTTGAGAGACATATTGAAGGAACAAGAGATGAAGGTACCTTCTAATCAGCATCAAATACCTGTCCCAACTTCTCAAAAGTCTGTACTGGTTCAGTCTACGCATGGAAATGATCCTTCATGGTCATCTTCCTTGTCATCTTCTGCCAAGGCTGCACCCTCTATCCAGATTACATCCCATGTTTCTGTTCAATCAAAAAACAAAGAGGATGGTGACCTGTTCTGGGGTCCAGTGGATCAACCAAAGCAAGAAACGAAACAGTAAGTTCACTATTTTTTGATGCATAATCAAAGTCTATCTTTATCTAGACATGGGAATTTCAACCCATTTGCCTGTGATTCTGTGAATGGGTCGGTTTGAGATAATTATAATCTCAAGCTCGATTGGGGATAATTATAACCTCAAGCATGTCAACTTAAAAAAATAGCTAAAAAAAGAAATGGGTCAAACTGTTTATAAGTTGTGTGGAGTATAGTTCAAGTGCCTACTGCCTCTTAAATCACTTTATCTTAAGTATTTAAGTTATTATATATTATTGTAATATTGTAAATCATTTAATGCATTGATTATATACTAAATTAACGATGGACAAAGAAGTGTTTTCATGTCAATTGACTCGTTCTGTTTGACCTGAACTTTTTGGATTATCTGTCCAACCTGCCAACTCACCCATTTTGCCACGTCTATCTTTAGCAGATGATTTATTTTGAATCGAATTCTATGCTTTCTTGGCCAAAACTTTTTATGTTTTGAACATTTTTGTCATGCAGATCAGATTTTCCTCAACTTACAAGCCAGGGTAGTCGGTCAAAGAAAACTTCTGTAAAAGGAATTTCTGGGGGATCGTTGATCCGGGAGAAATCTATGGGTGGAAAGGCCGTTAAACATTCAGGTACGCTGAATTGACGATGGATGGTGAATTTTATCATATTAGTAACTATATTAGAATTTGACTTTTGACTGTGATTTTGCAGAGGCAATGGAGTTCAGAGATTGGTGCGAAAGTGAGTGTGTCAGGCTTATTGGAACAAAAGGTATTATTAAATTTAAAGTGTTCCTCTTTTTAACTTGTATTGCTGATACTGCAATTGATTGCTCTTGAATTTAATTACCAACCCTAAGAGTTGGAGTTGGTCCTGCTAATGGGTTTAATCTAAATTTGGAACTAACTCTTCATAAACTGTGATCTTGATGTTTTTTAAGATTTTTGACGAAGTTACCCGTCTTCTTTTCAGATACAAGTTTTTTAGAATTTTGTCTAAAGCAGTCAAGATCAGAAGCAGAGACGCTTCTAAAGGAGAACCTGGGTTCATATGACCGTAATCATGAGTTCATTGACAAGTTTCTTAACTACAAAGATTTCTTGCCTTCTGACATTTTCGAGATTGCCTTCCAAGCTCAAAATAACACGAAGGTTTCCAGAGACGCAAATCTTGTCAATGATGGTCTTGGGGATCCCAATTTGGGTAGCAGCAATGTAGATGGTGGGCCCACCAAGGTCGGAGGGAAAAAGAAGGGTAGGAAAGGAAAAAAGGTTAGTCCAGCAGTTTTAGGCTTTAGTGTTGTTAGCAACAGGATCATGATGGGGGAGATTCAGACCGTTGAAGACTAGCGGCTTGATTTGTTTATTTTGGCTGTAAGTCTGTAAATACTTATGTTAACAATCCCCAGAGAAGAGGGAGGGAGCTGACTGTAAATGAATATTATGTCTAGTTACAGCAGGCGATTTTCGTTTTTTTTGCCTAGAGAGATGGCAACTGTGGCCATGTAATGCTGGTTATGTTCCAGCAATTTTGTGAACTTAGTTTTAACCCAAATGCAAATTATGCTATGGTGGTTTTATTTGGCACATCTTTAAGGTAACAATCCTAAATTTTGCTTACAGATAGTAATTGCGACTTTTGCTTTAGGGTGTAGCTTAACCAACCGGGAGTGAACAGTTCCTTTGAGGCTTTGAGCATTTTACAAGTCTTAAGGTTGCACACTGGCCCTTTTAAGAACAACTAAGTTCTTACATGCAGTGGTGGATCTAGGATTAGAAATCACATGTGTCCAATTTAGTTGGAACGACGAATTGAACACATAAGAAACAGATAATGGGTCGGGTCAGGTTGGGTCAGGTCGGATCTTCAGAACATAAAAATTAAAAAAAACACCATGGAAGTTCTTTTGTTTGGAAGGTAGACTTATAATTCCAACAACTTATTATCTACACCAACTTTCTGGATACTTGAGACACCCAAACAAACTCTGCTTTGTCAAATGCCCTTTCGTAAAATTGTGGAAGTTCTTACTGTTTACCACGAAATTTCTTTTCATGAAAAAAAAAAGAAAAATCTATAATGATTTCATTTCTAACACTATCTAACTAGCTTAATACCCGGTCATTGACCGGGTTAAACGAATAATTATGTACTTACAATTCATGAAAACTGTATTTGAGTTAGTTCATCATTATTAAAGTAAAAATAAAATGAAAC
>JAOXNX010000032.1:6747499-6760306 GCA_028566075.1 Solidago caesia
ACTTATAGTTGACTTTTACTTTTAAGGGTTAAGATTGATTTGCTTATTAATTTGAATGGTCTAGATCAAAAGATAAGGTTTTTTTTCTCTCTTTGTAGTGTGAACAACATATATATATATATATAGAATTCTTTTTTTATAAAAAAAAAATCTGCTTTTCATTTTAACATTTCTATCTTTATTTTTCTTAGTTCATGTATTTCTTTTGTAAATATGCATAGGAATAAATAGTGATTTTTAAAAAAATTCAGATTAATATATTTACAAGATATATCAAATATAAAACAAAAATGCCTTTTTGTAAATAAAGTTATTTTCATAAATAAAAAAATTTGTAAAAGTTTTTTTTTTTTTTGACTTCTTCTTTTGCGTTTTTCTTTTATCACTTCAGTTTATAACTAGTATAACGAAAGCGCATTAATAACAAACGTAAACATGATAATTGAGGCCGTGACTAAACCCCGCTAGTTTTTATTGTATGTTTGGAACGCAAATGATAAAAGCTTATGAGACTTAAACTTATTAGTTTGTTATTTTCAAACCCATAAATTTTGTTTCTCACATAATCTTTAATAATATTTATAATGTATGCATCAAATGACACACCAAATTTTGTATAAATAAGAATTGTTTTATACAAATTGCGGTTTTTACTCCTTACTCCGCATTGTATGTACAAAAATATTTACCTTAATTTTATTTTTTTCTCCAATAGTTTTCATAAAATGTTGATTTATAGATTTTTAGTTTTGAATATCTAAGAATAATATGAATTAATTAATATATAATACAAGTATAAAATGAAAATAAATTATAAAAAATATATAAAATAGAAAGTATTGAAATTTGCCGTGAAGTTGGGTGTTATAACAAATTTGTTACAATATAAAAAAATATAAAAATTGGTGTTGTATCAAAAATTACATCAATATTTGGTGTCTTTATCGATAAAAGTATCAAAAGAACATCACAAACAACATATATGTATTCAGCAAGAACATCACAAACAACATCAAATAACCTCTTCCTTTTAGAAATGTAAGGTAACCTATAAACATCATAACTTATTTAACCATTGAGTTTACAAATAGGACTTCTTGAGACAAATAAAATCGAAAGTGAACTATTTTTAGGGTGCTCACATTTTAAATCAAAAAAGCAGTTATTAGTGTTTACAAAAAAAATAATTCAATTACTAATTAGTTTATATACACCTCTCAGTATCTTCTTTTATAAACATTACAACACACCTCATTATATTGCTAACAACACTATTAGGAAAAAGAATGATAAATAGAAATTATATAAACGAAAAAATATTTATCAAAATTATAAATAAATATCAGAACATCCGAAACAATCAACATAATCAGTCCCCAAATGCATATCAAAAGAGCCTCTTATATCACAAGAAATTCATGTAAAACGGAAAATAGATGTAATTTAAATAAAATAAAGACTTATTGACGGTATTGGTTTGATTGAGGTTAATATATACTTGGATTTATCTCAATAGAAGGTCGGTGTTCTTTCACCCATTGGTAACTCTGATCAAGAGTCCACCTTCTCACCTGTCAACATCTCAAATGTAGTAACATCTAAAACCCTTTTCATCTAAAAGAAATTCATAAAATACTTGTGTGATTTTCAAACTCGTTAAGAGATTTCTGGGTGAAACTGTAACATCCCGAAATTTTCAATTAACAGTTGACTTGAGTCGTTAAGTCACACCTTGCTTCCGTTATAAATTTCTATGATTTATTGTGTTTATGTGATTGATGTGCTTTATGCGAAAGGTGTTTAATGCCTTGATGATATGTGTTAAGATGTACTTTAATGAATAATCATGCTTAATAGATTAAATGTACTCCCGTTAGTGTTTCCTTTGTCGATTAAGCTCCCGTTAGCATATTTAGTGGCTTAATGATGAATATAATGGCTTAAGGGACCTAAGTTTGATTAGTGGAAACTTGTACCGGCTGATTAGGGGTCATTAGGCTCTAATCATATTCTCATTTTCAATTTTCCATCTCATTCCAAGCCCTAGAAACCGCCCCCTTCTCTTCCCTCGCAATCCCATTTGTGTTCTTGCGATTTTGTGGTGATTTGTGTGAGGTTTTGATCAAGGATTGTGTTCTTGCAATAAGCTACAGGTAGATAAGGTATTTTCCTCTTGATTTATTTGTCCATTGAGTCATTTGTGTCATCTCATTTCTAGAATTGAGGATTCGATTGCGTTTGTGAATCGATTTAGGTCATTTCGGGTGTTTAATCGATTGTTTGATGTATGTATTTGATCCATGAATCAATTGGAATGAGTCATTTTGGTCTTATTTGATGTGTATTTGGTGTTGGTAAGACCTGGAGTTGAAAACAAATCGTTTCAAGTGTCAAAATGGGAGTTTCGCCCGATCAGACCAAATATGTCGGCGCATATTTGGTGTGTGCGGCGCATATTTTGGGGTTTTGGAAAAATGCAGAGCATATTTAAATGCACAAAAGTTTATGTTCCCGACCTGATGCAAATATGCGGCGCACATATATTTCATGCGGTGCATACTTGTGTTTTTTTGCACTTAAGTTTCGTTTAAGCTTATAGGTTGATTGTATACTTGTCCTAGATGCCCGGGAGTACATTTCAAGCACGGTAGAGTAGTTTGTAACGTATTGTGAGCTGTTCCAAGGTAAGATACACAATTTTGCCACATGAGGGACAACAACACATAGCTTTTGCATGCGATAACTCCCCTAGTTATGTCTCGTTTAGTTATGGGTATTCGGGATGATATGGGAGGTTCCATTGGTTATGATTGCATGTACTTTCAACTAATGATAGTCTTGATGAGATGCTATGATGTGTATGATGTTTATACGCTTGTTTGTATGTGAAGTGTGATTGTAGCATGGCTTGTTCATCTAGTTCAGTAGACTATATAGGTTGTTATGACACTTGCACGTTTAAGGGACCAAACGTTAATGTGATGTGATGTGTTATATGAAAATGCTCGAGCTATTTAAAGAGGTGAAAGTGCTAAGCTTAACCCGTGTTTACCAATTGGGGCTTGTACGTTGAGGTGGTTGCATGGGTGGCTCCTTGCAACATGGGTCCATGTAGTTGAGTAACTCGGGTAGGCCTTACCAGCCACCTAATGTCTTTGAACATGATGGACCGCCGTATAGTTTCTCCATCGAGTCGGGTGTGGGGTTCCCTGTTAGGTCCTATGACCGCCTACACACAAACTTACACCTATATGTGATGCGTGACTTATGTCACACCTAATGAGATGTGTTATGTGATATGTGAAAGATGATTAGGCACAATTAGGATGATACATCCTATAATGAAAGATGTGATGATATGAAATGTTGTGTGCCTTAATGATAAAATGTAACATTTCATTGATGTTTAAAATGGATAAACGTTTTATCAACTATGTGTTTGAAACCCCCCCATTAAATCAAAACGCCAAAAACAAACAAATTTATAATAATAATAATAATTTTATATCAGTTCACACGAGTGTAAATCAAATCCAACACCTTTAATTCGAGATGAGATATGAAAAATACTAAAAGAAGTTATTTTTAGAGCCATGGTACCGTTCCTACAAAACCCAAATAGGTACAATCATAGGAACCTCATATATGTGAGAAATACAAAATAACATACCACCAAAAATTCAAACCACAAAACAAATATACATCGAAATATAATATTTAATCTGAGTTGAGATATGAAAAATACCTTAAAACAATTCAAACAAAAGATCTGGGTTAAGATCTGTTAACCTTTGGTCATGAAAGATGAGAGAATCCGGGATCAGATATCAGGAAATAAGGCGATTGTGTTGTCCCTTATATATCAACTGAAAAACAGAAGTACATCGTAAAATATAAATACCTAAAAAAACCCAAACAAAAGATTTATGTTACATAAAATAAAATAAAAAAGTTTGATACCTTTTGTCATGATCATATGAGATGAAAGAATCCGAGATGAGAGGAGAGAGGCGATTGTGTCGGTGAAACCCTAGATTGGAGGAAAAAAGGAAGCGTGTAAGACATCTGCATTTAGACGGACAAAAATTTTTAAGACGCTTCTTAAGACTTAATGCATTAAGACGCTTGTACATATGCTTTATTTGCTTGTACGCATTTTAAGTTTGGGCAAACTACCGAAAATGCCCCTCATATATGTATATTAATATAGTATAGATATATATGTTAACCTTATTTTCAAAATCTTTTTTTGCAAGAACATTAAGAACTCCTAAATTATGTATCAGATCACATGTTTTTAAATTTCAGTCACATGTGAAACGTTATAAAAATTCATGGTGTAGAAGAATTTTTTCCTCCCAAAATCTTAAAAATAACCGTTTGTTCACATATGAATGAACTTGTTCATATGTAAATAAGGGCCCTATATAAATACAAATATATAGCGATCTGATACGAACTAAAAAGCGGGTGAAAACTGTACAAACTCATATATAAATCACAAAAAAGTATCTTATGTTTCTTCCGATCACCACCACGATCTCCGGTTACCACCAAGGGCGGAGCTCGTCAGTCCACCATCCAAGGCGAAGCCATGACGGCTAAAAGCGGAGCCCGTCAGGTAGATCACCCCATCACCGATCACTCCCTATGACCTATCACCCCCACCAGCTACCCTTTATTAATAGGATATGATAAATGTACCACATATTTTGATTAATTTACCATACTGTATAGTTTTTACAGCATAATGTACAAGTGAATGATGCGATAGTGTGATAGATTTATTAAGTTGTATGGTACTAATATCATTTCCCTTTATTAATACCCTTAAGGGCGGAGCCCGCTCCGAATCACAGTTTTTCGGCGGCGGCGGTGGCGGTGGCAGGGAAGAAGGCTAGTAGTGGTGATGGAGCTGATCGGAAAAAGAAAGAAAAGGGGAAACAGTGCTTCTCACGGTTCTCACCATTTTTTAATTCGCGATAAATCTATGGTATATGTATATATATATCCTCTGCAAGTCCGAAACTACAATAAGTATATGGAAGGTATCGTTACATACCCTTATAGTGATTTTTTGTATCAACGTTCACCTCTCACCCTAATGGACGTTAGTGTGGCTCTGTTAAGTCCCTCATGTGCATTGGGTATTTTAGTATTTTTAGCTTGTTATCTTGTTCCCCAAAACATATATACATATTTACACAATAAAATCCCAAAATATTCAAAGCAAAGTAGCTGCTAAAGTGAAGAAAGACAAATCAATAATAATAATAATGATAATAATAGTAATAATTACAGGATGCAACCATTCCACATTAATTGGATTAAACAAAACAAACAAAAATAAGCTGCCACCTAATTTTGAAAACCACTAACTAAGATCAACCAAAAATGGATGTAACCGAAATGAGGGAGGGAACCGGAAAAAAAAAAAATTCAATAAACCCTAATTCAATACAAACAGTACATAATCAAAAACAAACAATCTAAACAAGATCATTATAAAAAAGACAATCAATGCGGCGGTGGAGTTTGAAAATGCGAAGGGGGTTACGGTGGTGGGTCGGTGATGAAGGGCGGAGATGTTCGCCAGAAAGCCACGAAGTTGGTTCTCTGGTAGCAGCAAAACTTATATTGTCATGTTCGAAATCAATGTATTGTTGAGATGATTGATGATTATTATACATTAATTTTGTTGGTTTTGGTATGAAGGGTAGGTTGAAATGGGATTTAGATATAGAAACTGGAAAAAGTTTGTTTTTTTGAAAAAGAAAAAGGGAGATAGGGATTATTTCAAGATAGATATAAGATGTTGTCTTGCCATCCCAAAATATTTCTTTTTTATTTTAACTCAAATTTTATTGATATATATAGATATAATGTTGAAAATGAATGATATGGATTTATATAGCAGGGTTATGGTGGTGGGTTTCATAGATATCGATTTATACGATTATAAAGATAAAGATAGGTGGGTGTGAATTGATGTTGGAAAGCTAGGGTTTAAATTGATGAAGATGATGATAAATTTGGGTCATATTCTTCTGTAAAATCAAAAATGATTTTGATTAAGAAGATATAATAGATTAGGGATATAGATATAGACACAGATACATGTATATAGTGAATGGACGAAAATACCCTCAAACAGACGTTAAGGTGAGGGGTAAGCGTTAATACAAATAATCATCATAGGGGTATGTAATGATACAAAAAAATACATGGGTAAAACTTGATAATATGATATACCCGGAGTATGTTATAATATTAACTTTAAATTAAATTATTAAATATAGGATACGACAGTGTATACTTAATTAAGAAAACTAGGAAGTTCGCATGCCCCGCATTGCGTGGCCGTAATTATCGTTTTTGCGCGTTTTCTTTTTTAAAGTCAATACCATAAATACGACATCATAAATGTGTTTAACTCACCAGACTGGTGCCCGCGCTATGCGGCGGCGATGTGGTGGCGGCAACGGGTGGTGGCGGCGGCGATTGGTGGTGTCGACGGTGGTGGTGTGGATATTGATATAAATATAATTGATGTAAAAGGGAGTAGTGTAGTTATTTTAAAAGTTGAGGGATATATATTGTAAATTATTTCATTAAGGGTATTTTAGGTATATTGGTTAATTATAAAAAGAAAGCTTTTGAAATTGAGGGGTAATTTGAATATTTTAATGACAGAAAGTTGAAAAGGGGGTTGCTCTTTTATATAAGAGTAAAGATATAGGGTGACCTTTCAGTGAGAACACTCTTAAAATAAGAACAACGAGAACACTCAAAAACTTCATTTTGATGCATTATAAGTTCATAAAATTAACATAGTGTATAACTAATTATCATTATTTAAGTGTTTAACAGCACATTGATCCGTTAAAATCGAGAAATCACACTTTTTATTTATGCATCCATCTTGATGAATATATATCAAGATTGATGCATAAAACAAAAAGTATGTTTTTTTTCGGTTTTGACAGATTAATGTGTTGTTAAACACTATAATAATGATAATATACAAAACACACACTTCATTTTATGGACTTTTAATACATCAAAATATTTGAGTGTTCTCACCATATTCTTATTTTAAGGTTGGATGTATTTGATTGAAACTATACATATATAGGTTCTGGTCAAAATAAAACAAGTATTAAAGTAAAACAAATAAAACAATTATTTTTCTTAACTGAAAATCATCGTACATCATGAAAATCTTCATGCATAAGAAAATATACCTGTACTCTATAAATCTTCATGTATCAGTTTTATTATGATCTAACAGTCAATATCTTATCCTATTTGTTTTACTTTAATATTTGTTTTACAATAACCAGCTCACATATATATTATAGGGTGAAGTTACTTTGAGTACTCCTAAAAGATCATGAAACCTTAAAAACCTGAACCAATAAGAAAAAGGGTATAATAGTAAAACTACTTTTTATTTTAATTAATAGTATTTAAATGTAGCTATTTTTAAGGAATTCCACAATTAATATTAATAGTATTTTTATTATAATTAATAGTTTTTAAATTTAGCTATTTTTATTTTATATAATAACATTCATTAATAAGTAATAATAAATTAGAAAGATACACACATGTACATATAAACAAACTGACGGATACATATTACCACCAATATTTGGCACGCATCAAACCCACCTCTCAATTTCAAAAAAAAAAGGGGGGGTTGATAAGACAAAACATTTGCAAGCATTTGTTTTTAGATTTCAAGCATACAACACTCTTATATTACGAAAATAGTTCAATGGTGACAATTAGATAGAAAAGAACAAATGGTTAAATGGGTAAAACACTCAACATTCTATGGCCAGTGAAGAGCATAGCATTCGTATAAATTCTTTTTACAAGATTGCTGTGCCATTGATGATACCGACCTCTAATTTTACTCTAATAAATCTCGATCTGTCTGATAAACTTTGATATCGCAAAGCGTACCACCAGCTTCATCAGCAAAACTGATTTTCTTCCGTTCTTTTTGAAGAGGCTTCTCCTGATTTGTGATCCCCAAAGTAGGATCAGAACAAGCGGAGGTCTCAGCGTCCTCGTTCAGTTTCTGCATATAACGGATAGAATTATGACTAAATGTATATCATGTAATAATGACTCAAAAGTGATTTGTAAATTTGGTCATAGAACGCTTGTCAGATTTCAAAATTTTAAATGCAACTATTTTCAAACTAGGAGCTGCAACAACAAACTACAACTTTTTTGAATTTTGAACTGAATTGTGGGAAATACAAACCATGATTTTACAGAAACGATTGCAGTCCCTTGCCATCATAGATAACCATTTTTTTGCCGATTCTTCAGTTTTGGCTGCACTTTTGATGGCTGATGCTACCTGTCAAAAGTGTGATGACATTAGTTCTAGAAGACTAGAACATGTACATGCTTTGGTATTGACAGAAAGAAAACACATTAATTTAGCAAAATGGGTGGGTCAAGAAGGTTGGATAAAAGATTAAAATAGATGATCGTTAAGGAAGGTCAAATCGGTTCGGGTAAGGTAACGTAAGGCCGACCCACAACAGTTATGTATGATCACATAATACTCTATCATTTAAAATGATAAACAAGCTTTATACCGAGCAATTTTAGACATTTATATGACTTGAAAACACTCCGGATTACTCTCAAACACTTTGACATCTATCCTTTTTAGTTAAATCTGTTAGCCCCATTAACATACAACATGATGCAAATCAACTCAGTTATAAATAAATGGGCCAAAACTAACACATAGGACCAGCCTTTTTCCAATTCTTACATACCTCATCTGCCTCGTTTTTCAAGGATGTGGAACGATACGCTTCATAGAGCAATTTGTCTTGCACAATGACCTTCATGGAGTTCAACTCACTCATTAGCTTTGACGCAAGAGTTTCAACGTCCTGCATTTGCCGTTGAGAAAACGCAATAGCACTCTCAGAACACCCTTCAATGGAGGTGCAACCTGTGCTAAGACGAGGTAGAGAACGGCATTGACGGGGACCATCAAGACAGCTTTTAGGTGCAAGACTTTTGGGAGGGGAACCTTTTTTATTACTCCGTAATCTCTTAAGCAAATGTTTAGAGCTAATGACAACTTTGTTCTGAATGCGTTGTCTGGCCTGTTTAGGATGCAGATTTAGTTCATTATCTACGTCTGATATTGTAGTAGAAAACTTGTTCTCAGCTTGGTCCCCAAAGTTCAGTTTCTCATTGCATTCTGGAAAATCAAAATTATACATTCGTTAAGCCATAGTAAACATATCTAGAAAAAACCAAAGCAGGATAAGAGCATCACACCAAATCACCTATTTCTGGTATGCAATATGAATACCAAGTAATGCTAACGAGTAACGGCTCAGTTCACCAAACCATGCTCATATACATTACGTACAGATGAATGTACAAACGAAGGCATTGAAGGTACAAAATGAGAATTCTCAGCTAAAACTATATAATGGAGGTAATAAAGAATGTCAAAAGTATTCGATCTATTGACTTACTGTATTGATCTATGTCATCTAGTACATCCACAAATTTCATTGCCATACATAGCTTTTCCTGAGAATTTGGAGAAATGGCCTGTAAAAATAGACCAATGATAAGCATCTTTCATCATAAAAAGTCAGACAATCAATAATGATCTTACTGTTATCAAATACCTTTCGTGCCAAAGGCAACCTCTCAGGATGTCGGGTTTCTGCAAAATGGGGATTTCTACCCTCTGATGCCTCACTCATGACACCATCGTTGTGATCACAGAGCTTTACTTCTGAATCCACATCTGCAGGAACTAAAGCCGAATGCTTCTGAAGAACAGATATGTCCTCGGAAACAAAAGAACAGATGTCAGAATTCAATGAGTTTAATTCTGCATCGGTACTTACTGGTGTTAAATGTTGCTTCTCCTCAGGAATAGGTGATTTGACCTCCACAGAAACCACATCGTCAGCATGATCATCGGGGCACAGCAAAGAACTTGACTTCCAAGGTAAGCACAAGTAATCAGGCATCGGGCTCGGAGAATCATATTCTTGAATTCTAGGATCACCCACATACAAGTCACTTGACTGACCAGGATCCAGACAGCAATTGTCATCATCAACTGTTATTTCTGAAACTTGAACGCCACAGATGTAGTAGACTTGCTCAGGTGTCTGTTGATGGTCGACTTGACCTTGAGAGCAATCAGACGTGGTTGCCGTTAGATCTTCAAAAGATGAGCCATATTCTAGGGAGCTTACAATTAACGGTGACTGTCTGACACATTCTTCTTCGTCCACTTCAGATATTTGTGAAGGCACAAAAGCATTAGGCATAAATTCTTCATCATCCAAATCCATCTTCTCCGAATTTTGATGTGAAACTTCATCAAGACCGCATAGTTCCCCTTCATTTGTGAGAGATCCTGATTCCCTGCTCTCTGGTTCAAGATTGACAGGTAGAAATCCAGACCCATTACAACTTAAAGAGTCCTCACCCATGTGAGTCAACTCCCTGCATTCAAAATCAGATGTGGTTGCGGTCAGATCTTCAAGCGAACAATTTTCTTCTAGAGAGATTAAAGTTATAGTTGACTGATTAACATATTCTTCTTCATCCATTTCAGATCCTTGTGGAGGCAGAAGAACATTTGGCTTAATTTCCACATCATCCAAATCCATGTCCTCCAAATTTTGATATGAAACTTCATTAAAGCCACATAGTTTCCCTTCATTTGTGAATAATCTCAATTCCCCGCACGCCGGTACATGATTGACAGGTTCAGATACAGACCCATTACAACTTAAAGAGTCACCCATGTGAATCGACTCCCTGCATTCAAAATACTCAGCTTCAGGAACTTCAACCTTGACAGAAACAGCTGCATAATCTTTTGCAGAAGATAATGGGGAGCTTCCATTAACAGCCCTTTTCTTGGACCGTGAAATCTTAGAAACTTTTACTTTAAGTTTACACAATGGTTCACTCAGATCAGGATCATCATCCTCTACCTTCGGAATCAAAAGAATAGACTCGGAAGCCTTCCTTTTCTTTCTTCTACACATTTTCCTGAGCTGTGATAACGTCATTTCCTCTGCATTGTTTTCATTTGACAGGAACTCTGGTTTATCCTCCTCGGCAACAAAACCATTTGTTATTCTTTCTGCAAATGGAAGGGGTGTGTATTCAGCATATTGATATATATCTTCGAGCTTCTTAAGCTTGAGAGCTGGTTTGCCATGTGCATCCGTATTGTGAACTTTTTTCACCACCCCATCTTGTACAGTCCAGATAAAATGAGAAGTGCTGCAACCTCTCAGCTTCATCATTAAACAACCAACCCTACCAGCTCTTTCGAACAATACTTCAACACTCTATTGTAATGCACGTCTTCTGTAATAAAAAAAAAAAGGATACTTATTTTAGATATACTCAATATGTCAAACAAGTTTCTAAGATCCCAAAGTCAATATTTATAATAAACCCTCGAACCACAACAATGCGTACATATCTTATCTACTGTTACAAATTCACAATATATTTAACAGCCAAAACAAGTAAAAAAATTTATGTTAACAATTCAGTTTGGAGACGCAAATATATAGCCTTTAAGTAATATATTAACTTAAAGGCTCTAGTATATGCCCCTTTCTACTTCTCTAAAGATTCAAAAATCCGCTCATTTTGTACGATGGGTCAATGCAATAAGATTCATTTCAAGTAAAATAATAAATTTTAAAAATGTTACATTTACAGACTAATTACAAAAAAGATTCTCACAAACTTATACCAATCAAGTTATTTTATTTTTTCTGCTATCTTAATTCCACAAAATTATTATATGCCTAAAAAGTCCCCAGAAAAACATTAACAATTTATACACTCACAATTAACAAAAGCGTTGTGGAAATTAACCCTAGCTAAGTAGATCATAAATAAGCACATTAATTATCAAGTAATAACAAAATAAACTATTACCGAATCGTAATCCTGAGGTAATCGAATCCGAAAGGCGATAACTTTCCAACGGATCTAGTGCTCAAAAAAAAGAAAATTCAAAATAAGAAATTAGCAATAGCAGATCTATACGTTATTACAATATAATAAACTAATCGAATGTATATATAAAGGATTGAAATTTGCAAATTTATATAATTTATATATATATATATATACCTGAACTCGACTGCGGTCGGGGTGAGTAATGGGGGAGCTATTTTAGAGACTGGGTGTGTGTTTCCGGTGAGAAGTGAGAGGCAGGATGGATTGGATTAGAGGTTTTGGTGATGGAAGATGGTGACTGAGGGCAGGGCAATATAGATATAGATATAGATATAGATATAGATGATGGATATATTTAGATCTGGCGCGAATAGGTTTGGCGGCAACTAGGGTTTTGAATGATGGGGAATTTTGTTTTTGTTGGTATGTGATTTGATGGTATTATTTATGGTAATTTCCTTATTCTTTTTACCTAACTATGATGTAAAAATAACAATAATATC
This sequence comes from Solidago caesia, assembly GCA_028566075.1. Taxonomy (NCBI): domain Eukaryota; kingdom Viridiplantae; phylum Streptophyta; class Magnoliopsida; order Asterales; family Asteraceae; genus Solidago; species Solidago caesia. Next base: position 6,760,012 of record JAOXNX010000032.1, read on the forward strand.
TAAAAAATAATAAAAATATATCATTTTAACCAAATTTTTTAGGTTTACGTAAAATACCCATAAAAGTCGCAATGGAAAAGCCAAAATCGCAATGGAAAAGCCAAAATCGCAATAGGAAAGCCAAAATAGCAATGAGATTTGGTAAAATCGCGATGGGAAAGCTAAAATCGCAATGGAAAAGCCAAAATCGTAATGGAAAAGGTAAATTTTTTTTTTTCTTTTTTTTAGCTTTCTCCTGTTGTTACGGATAAAACTCTATTATAAAAAACATTAGAAATTTAAACATTACACTAGA
>JAOXNX010000032.1:6804447-6815624 GCA_028566075.1 Solidago caesia
GTTCCTTGTGTTGTTTTCTATAATGTTCGACTTTTAACCAACTTGGAATTGGAAGACACTAAGCCAATCCAAAAATAAACTTTTGTCATCAACAAATACTAAACGTTATAAAAAAGTAAGCATACGGATATTTTAGTTTTAGATTACAAGGGAAAACATATAGAATTTATAATCTTTGTCAAATCTAAATGAAAAATGCACCCGCGAGATGGAATACCTAGGATTTTCTTGCAAGGTTGAGATCAGAGTTTGAAGAAAGTAGCATGAGTTAAATCAAGCAAAGAAAGAAGCGGGAAACGGTTTTGTAAGCCTATGCCAAGTTGCTGGTTTCTAGCATGTCCCAAAACTGTAAACATATCCAACAACACGTTTTCCACTTCTAAACTTTATACAAAACAGCACCATGTGTGCATAAGGATCCATCCAATCGGTATGTTTTATCCAATAATTTAAACTAATCATACATTCTATATTATTAGTATTCAAATATTGTTGAAGTAGTTACATATAACATAAAATTATTATATTTATAAATCTTAGTTAATACATTTTGATTTTAATAAAAGGGACAGTTGTCCTATTGAGCACTAACGAACTAGATCTTTTGATTTAAGGGTTTAACATCATCATCATCTATTATATATATACATATATAAACTCTGATTTTCATGCTCAAATCCTTAAAAAAAAACAAAACTGATTGCATCTTCAAACTCATGAAGAAAAACACATGAATGAATGAATAGGCAGGTAGATGATATAAGGTACATAGATAAATCATGAATGAATGAATGAATGGAATTACCTTATATATATATATATGTATTGCGCGCGCTGAGGCTTCGAACAGCTTCTCCGGTGAGATGGCCGGATTTTAGGTTTTGATGATATATGTATATAGATCTCGGGCAGTCGGGTGGGTAGTAATTGAATGAAAGTAAGAAACAATAATAATAATTTAATAAAGTCTATTTCAACTATAGTCAGGTAAATAATAATAATAAAAATAACTTATGCTACTCAACCAACATACATAATGCCTAAATAAACTCCCTGTCTCAACAACACGTCAGCAAATTATTACAGTATATTGAACCAATATACTGAACACATTTTGCCTCCAACCTAACATAATTCAGTTTACCCATGTCACATCATCATTCATATTAAATTAAAAAAAATATTATATTAATACAAAAACATTATATTATGTATTAGTTAAAACATTCTACATTAAAAACAAAATAAGTGGAATATTAGACCCACATGTATGGTATGCTTTCAAAATGTCTACCAACAAACTGAACGAACACATTGTTCAACATACTGAAGATACAATGGAGACATACTGTTATGATGAATTGGCACGCTAGTATGGTGACTTCATTGGAGTTGGCCTTATTATACATCTTACAACGCAATAACATATTATTATTAAATGTATATTTATCCTTACTTTTGTATATACACATTATTATTAAAGTTATTCTTGCAAACTATAAATTATTAAATAAATCGAGTCTAAAACTTTTGATACTTGACTCAAATCGTTAACACCCTAGTCAGTGTTATAATGAGATAATATATCCACTTTCTATTTAAATAAGTCGAGTCTAAAACTTTTGATACTTGAATCCGTATGTGGTTTTGTATTATAAAGGGTCTTATATTCCCAAATTTGATACGGGAAAATACTAAAATTTCGATTCCGATAATGGTACCGAACCGGTACCGATAAGGTATTTTCGCTTCAGTATTCAATTTTTACATTGGGTTTACTTCGGTTTCGGTCCTTTCGGTTCGTACGGTATAGTATCAAAAACCATCCCTAATTCAATCTTTATTTGGTTTGTTTTTAACTAAAATAACAAACAATTTTGTAAATTAAGCTGATTGTATGTATGATTTTCTAAGTATATAAAATGGTTTTTAGTTTTAATTTAATTTTTGTGAGTTATGTAGTACTCTCTCTATCTCAATTTAAATATTCTGTTTTGACTTTTCTAGTCTATATTTTTCAACTTTAACCTTTTGTTTGTGTTATATAATACTTGATGCAAAATATATGAATGGATTGGGTTTTAAATGTATTTTTATAAGTATAATTTTTATTAAGTATTATATAATACGTAGTACTCCCTCTATCTCAATTTAAATATTTTGTTTTGACTTTTCGAGTCTATATTTTTCAACTTTAACCCTTTGTTTGTGTTATATAATACTTGATGCAAAATATATGAATGGATTGGGTTTTAAATGTATTTTTATAAATATAATTTTCATTAAGTATTATATAACACAAAAAAAATATATAAAGTCAAAGTTGGAAAAAAGACTTTAAAAAGTCAAACATGATATTTAAATTGGAACAGATTATAGTGGTTTAAACTTTGAAAAATTGACCACTTCATTTTATCAATAAACGTGTAAAAAAAACATATTTCAATATAAAATAATATTATGGAATGTCCATAATAGAATTGTGAATTCTTTATATAAAAAAAAAAAGAAAAAGAAAAGACATAGTTTTGATGATTTTTATATCTTTGAATAGAGATATGACTTTTTACATATGAATATTTATATTAAGTCATAACAAAATTGAATATTATTGTTGTTGTATAATGGACGAATTCAATTTAATATAATATAAAAACATGAATGAAAAAGAAAATAGACTTGTTAGTAAATGTGTAACCAACGAGGAGGTATGTCCGCGCGTTGCCGCGGGTAGTTTTATGCTAACTTAAAAGGTAGTTGATTGTAATATAATATTTTTATTAAAACAAACAATGACACTTTGATAACAATGATATAATACTATGTGTGAACATAACATTTAATAATACTTTTATTAATGCAAATAATGACACTTCGATAACAGTAATATAATATCTTACCAATAGTTACACAAACAAAAAGAATGACATTTTGATAACATTTATATAGTTTCTTACTATATGTGAGTTAGAAACAAAATATATAATAATTGGTAAAATCAAATTTTCGGGGAAAAAAAAACATATAAAGAAGCTAAAATCCAAAGTTTGATATAGTTAGTTGTACAAATCAAATAACTAATAAAAAGTAAACATTAGTTAAAAGCATGAAATAAAAAAGCTATAAAAAAGTTTTTTAAAAAATCCAAAAGAAAGACTAAAACCCAAAATTAGATACATTTAATTGTAGAAAGTAAAAATAAAAAAAATTAAAAATAAACATTAATTCAAAACATGACCAAAAAAGAAAAATCTAAAGTCTGGTAAAAATTAGATATAGTTAATTTTACAAAGTAAAAAACAAATGAGAAGTAAATATTAGGCAAAAGTATGATCCAAAAAGAAAAGGTTAAAATCCAACATCATTGACGAAAGTTAGACATAATCAATTGTTGAAAGCTAAAAATAAATACTTTTTTATACGAAAAATAACAAAGACAAAAACAAAAACAGAAAGCTTGTTATATATATATATTGATTATTATTGATTGATTATACTAAATAAAAAGGAGGGGACATAGTTTGTTGAGAAAAATATCATATATTGGAGCGTGGCTAGAACCTGCGACGTCCAATTTAAACAAAAGGCTCTCATACCACTCCAACCATCATTTGTTTTGATTAATAAATGGTATATACCCTATATATATTGATTCAAAACATGTTACTGTTCATTGAACAGTAACTTGTTTGGAATTGTATATGGGTAATACATAAAACAAAACAACACGGGATGCCAGGCGAAAGCTGCAATACATAAATTTGTTGTTTAAAAAAAAACCGCTTTTATTGAGGACATGTCGTCGCTTAAGGTATATTAGATTTGTATACTTTTAGCGATGACAATGTCACTGCTAATTGTCTTTTTCAATTTTTATTTCAGTTACATGTCATTGCAAATAAAGAAAAAACAGCAATAGTTGCAGCAAATAAAAAAAAACAATAGTCGCAATAAACCTGTAGCGACTAGTTTTTGGTGACAACAGTGTGGCGACAACCTCTAGCAACGAGAAGGGGTACTATAGCGACGAGTTCTGTTGTCACAAATAGCCTTTTCTTATGGTTAAACGTATACAATTGTGATAATATTTTTCTTAATTGATTAGCTCAGTACAAGTCGACAAAATGATGGTTTCTCTAATACACTGCTATTCAATACATTTAATCAACATTTATATAACAATGCACAGAAACTCGAAATTTATCTCTCAACTCAAATGATGATTTAATAATGAACTGCTTTCAAATGTTATAATCACCCAAAAGCAGATCATGCACAAAAAACACTTAACCAAGAACTAGCCCTTTACCCCTCTTTTATTGAACTTCAACCACATTCTTTTGACCTGACCATTCTCTAATTCTCTTGTCAGCTAAGGAGGCCTACAAATAGAAACATAAAACTATCAATATGAGTTGTTCAAGTGATTGAAATTTGTTTAAAACGATTATTCAATGCGTTATTAACAATGTGTCAATATGTCAATAGATAGAGTTGCAGATTTCAACTGAATCATATTAAACCGATCAATTTGTTTTGTATTTTGTTAATAAGAGTTGTCAAATATGGACTAGCTATAAAGGGAAAATGTCAAATGGGCTAGAAATCGCCTCAAGGGCGTTTAGTCTCACAACATGTTGTTGGGTCAACCCAACACGACCAAAAAGTATGTGTTTTGACTCGAACCCATTTGACTCATTACTTTACTTATATGTTCTAGCACATCTATAAAAGGAGGTAAAGTGCATGTCATATGAAATACCTCTTTGTCCCAGTTGGTTCTGTAACAAATGAAAAACAAGATCAGGGTTTGTACCACAGTTCCGGTCAACATGCCGACCCATATACCCTGTGAAATTCTCATTTGTTAATTTAGAGATATGTTTTGATTTTGACGCAATTAGAAACATGTAGGATAGGTAGGAAGTTCTGACCTTGATACCCCAATCTGCTACGAATCCAAGAGTGAGTCCCAAAGGTACACCAAAGATGTAGTAGCAGGCAATATTTATCTTAGCAATCGCCGCTTGCCATCCTGCCCCGATTGCCACACCTGCATATTCCACAAAATACTATTTCAAATATCATCTCACCACTCTATAAATTGTGTATGAAATTACACCAAGTATGTACACTTCACGAATACATGTACCGTACCTTTTAAACTATTTAATGTAACATACTTAATTACCATTTCTCATCATATAATGGAATTAATGGGATTAACACAGAATATGTACCAAATATCAGTAAAAGGTAGCCCGTACATCACATTTTCTTGCAGATACCTTACAGTAATTATACAATTTTTGCATAGAAAGATTAAAAATGAACGAACAAGTATACATACCAGTGAGCGCAGGTTGGATATTATTTATAATAAGGCAAGTTGCTAGCAATGGAGTTAGAGCGTAAACTGCTTCTTGAACGTCTAAACTATCTGCAAAGATGGCTGGATATTGATGCCGGAAAATGACTAGGAGAATGGCAAGGCATGTACCGAATGCAAATGATGAAACCACCACCACACCGATTGCAAATTTTGCAGCTCTTGGGTGACCGGCTCCTAATTCATTCGACACCCTTACACTGTAACCAACAAGGCAACAATCAGTGTTTTGAATAACCATTGTATCAATTTAACCACTTTTCTGCTTTTAACAAAAAGAAAAAAGAAGAGAGGCTCATTAAAGAAAGACTAACCTGATAGCTATGTTGAACCCAATTGCTATCATAACTGCCCAACCAACAATGTTAGTGCTGCCACAATAATTTCAAAGAGAATGTTTAGTTGACTCTTAAGTTCAAACAAATTAGAGAAGATTTATGGAAAATACAATATTGTCCATAACACCTTAGCCATAGTTGTTAGTATCGTAAGATACACGAGACCTATTATACAAGACGTATTATACAAGGTCCTTAGCAATTAGTAGGCCATTCAAAGAAAAGAAACTTATTATACATTTATACAAGACTCTTAACAAGAAAAAAAAAAAACCAAAAATGAGTATTTGTTGTGCAAAACCTTAGGCATCACGGCCCTCAACCTACTCCTTGGTACTTACCTCTTAAGAATTCCAATTCGGGTCATAACCCAGAATACTAAGTCAGGTTACAAATTCATTTTGTACAACATACAGTTGAAATTCACACTGTAACAATATTGTATGATATATAAGGCCATCTCCAATGGCCAAATGCTTGGCCAGTATATCCCTTCAGCATATTGAACTTCATTATGCTTCCATTGTATATTCGGTATGCTCATCAGTTTGCTTGTTCAATTTGCTCTCAAGCATATTGAAGGCAAATTGAGTTTGCGGGGCTAGCTTGATTTTTTTATTTTTTTAAAGCATATGTGTGTGCATGTATATTTAATAAAGTGTATTGTAATTTTATATGGATGATGATGTAACATGGCAAACTGAGTTTCAGAATATTGGGTTGGAGGCAAAATGAGTTCAGTGTGTTGGTTCAGTGTACTGGAACATTTTGCTGACATTTGTTGAGGTGGCCGGTTTGCTTGGGCATTTTGTATATGCCATTGGAGATGGCCTAAGCTAGGATTTTATTGGTGAACTTATTACCAAGCATATTTATAGATATTGAAGATGAAGATTTGACGTTTTGTTCATGTCGTCTCTACAAAAACTAGTAACCCTTTCTTAGCAACCAAGTAGATTAAGTCAGTCATATATTAAATAAAAATTATCATTGAAGAAGTAAGCTGATTAGATCATACATAGATATATGGTCTAGTGGATAAATGGAGAATTCACATTTTGGGATGCATATCATTAAGAAATGGATGAACTTTCCCTCGGACAACCAATCTACCAAAAGAGATGAAATTATCTGAATGGCATATATGGGGAAATCAGTTATCCACAATGGTTAATGTTTCCAAGTAGAAACATTATGCTAGTGTACTGCACCTGAGTGGATATCACCACATGGAGTCGATTAAATCCGGTCTGAGACGAGGATAAAATCCGTGCTAATTTTTTTATTAGTCTCTCCACAATGGAACCCCACATAAGCGGTGGCAAGTGGCCACTTGATTTATGACCAAGTGGTTATCATGAAGGGGGTTTGGATGCAAACATAGAACATCTATCATCATTAAATATAGTAGTTGTAGAAGCTAAAGTTGTAATCTTCGGACCCGCTTGTTTTTTTACCCATTAAATGTTAGATGGATAAAATGACTGAATGGATAAAGTGACAATCGAAGTCCAAATAGGTTCCCAAGTTCCAACTCTTACATCATTATAGTTTTTTTTTTCCGATGAGGCTAACGGGCCTGATTGCTGGCTAACGGACCTAACCTCTTAATTTGATTCATGCAAACGGTCCATTGTTAAGCGGATGGGAACATCCAAGCTCATAAGATTGCCGATGAGGCGTTCGTTACTATCACGAAATAAACTACTGACACTTTGTGGTGTAGAAAATGTTTAAGTCGGATTAATATTATTTTCTACCAAAAAAAATAAGTAAACAACATACATATATGAAGTCACAATACAAGAAATATTGGTTTGGTGGCCGGTACTAAAATTCATTGAAATGTTATATGGTCCAAATGTTTTACGTACACATCATAATGTCATATATATGCATATATTAAAGGATGCTAAATTGCTAATGGCTAATGCCAACTCCAATCATACATTTATATTTTTTTATAAATATAAGTAAAAAAAAAAAAAGTATCTTCTATAATATTTCTTTTCTATCGTATCATTATTCTAAAAAATTTACTCTGAATTTACTTTATCTTTTACTATTTTACTTTGTTGCAAAAAATAAATAGATTCTAATAAAAAATAATTTTACATGATAAATAGTGTTCTTTTTTATATGTAAAGAAAGTTTGTTTCTCCATTTTGTTTTTTTAACAGATCAACATATTCTTAATCTACTATACATTAAATAATATAAACTACGAGACCTCCCATCTAAAAAGTATGAGCCTCTATCAAGTAGGCTAACTCCACATTGACCGATTTCTCCAAATTGTGTGTCAATTTTTAAAGTACCTTGTTTTTTTATTCAATAAGTCATTGTCTCTCTAGATAAATATTATATGTATAAATTAAATAGCATTGTTGTTTGTTTTATGTGCTAAATAAAAAAAAAACATATTAATAGTAGTGACTTAATTGGTAAAACAATACTTTTATGAATTTTCCAGTTAAATCATTATTTACAGATTAATTTCTTAATAAACACTCACTTAATATATTAATATTTTACTCATTAAATCAATTAAATTTCAAACAAATAACACCTAAATACCGCTAAAATAAATGCTTTTTATTTTTATTTTTTTCTTGGCCAAAATTAATTATGCCGGCATGATTTTTTTAAACATGTGACTATTTTATTATTGTAATCAAACAAACACAATCTAACAAAGATAAACAGAACAAAAAAGCAGAATAAGTTAAAAACAAAAAAGGCTGCCACAGAAAAGCCAGTCTAACAAATGTCATCCAATATGGCAATACGTTACCCATTTTGAAATGCATGTAATGCCAAAATAAGTGTCAATGTATAGCGATGTTGATTTTAAAATTTATCCCATATCAAATTAAATATTCATTACAAAATTGATGCATAAATTTTAAAAAATTATTTTCGATGAATAATATTGTTTTATATTTAAAAACTTTTGATTGATTAAAACTTAAAATTAATACTTTTTTAGAACAAAACAAAAATAATAATATGAACACTTAAAAATAAGACAAAATTAGTATTTGATGCTATTTGTTTATGATATTTTTTTTCTCCTAATGATATATCCTCTTAACAAAACTTATAATAATTTTCTTTGGATTGAGTCACAAGAAGAAGTTTTGGAAATCGCAATGATACCATTTCCAATCATAATTTTGCTATTTCGAAATCACAATAATATTTCGAAATCTCAATGTTGCTATTTTGGAATCCCAATGCTCCTTATTTCGAAATTGCAATGCGATTTTGAAACCATATCTTGCACCAAGTTCATGTGCTCAACTGCTCATGACCAAATGATTTCGAAATAACAAAATTGCGATTTCAAAATAACAAAATTGCGATACCGAAATCACAACATTTCGATTCGAAACCGAAATGCTATGTCATGATTTTGCATTGGGATTTGGAAAATAGCATTGCGATTTTGCTTTTGTCTTCGCAATGACGATTTTGCTTTGACATGGCGATTTTGTTAGTCATTTTTGAAATACCCAAAAATGCTGGTCCAAATTGTATATTTTAAATGCTTTTAGGTGACTTAAGTTATTCTCTCTAGTTAAAATATTAGAATTTATTTTATTTATTATTATATGTTGAAAGACAACTACTAAATTCACACAAATTTTAGATATATTTACAAAGTGTTTACCATGGTATCGGAACCTACAACCTACCTATAAATTAATGAGTCATTATATATTCTATAAATTCAATTTTCAGTTCGGTTTGGTTTGAAAATTAACAATTCGTAAAATCAAACCATAAACCGAATTACAAAACTGATTTGGTCTCAAACCAGACAAAAAATTAAAAAGAAAGAAAAACTAATTCATTTTCAAAATTTTGACATCGTTTTGATTTGAATTTCAATTTATACGACTTGAATCCATATATTGAATACTCATTTCTATAAAATTATAACTATTACTTTGAGTTTGCACATGTATTTTTGAAGAAACCAATTGTATTTCCAATTGTTGTTTGAATATAAACTAAACAACCTAGCTAGACTCGAGCTGTGGAAGAATATAAAGATAAAACTATGACATCAATCAATATATTTAAATATATCTCAAACTTTATGTTGCTGTTTCTTACAATATATAATTATTCATCCACGTACGTTGTGCTCATCATTACCGAACGAATGTTGTAAAGTATTTGTATAATATAGGCCGGAACAAACCAATCACTACATTCAATTCCTTATTTATATTGTAACTTGTAATAAATAGACACCAATATTGAATATATAGAACGTGTTAGATTTCTCTTTTGAAAAGTAGTCTATCATATATATCATAATCATAATCATAAATAAATAGTTAATAATGCTAACTTGACTACGTCAACTATTTTATTAATATATATAAATATAAAAATAAATACATTTTTTGTTGTTCTGCGAAGGTTATATTGTCTTATTGAAACGATTCTAAGTGGTTAGTTTCGATTTTGCTTAGATTTACGATCAATTTACTTGTTTTTTTAGTCAATTTAATTGATATTCAAAATTATAATTTGCAATGACCGAAATATCCTTTAAAACAATCCTTAAAAATTATATATATATATATGTATATCGTATGGATATCAAGAATTGCATATTAATATTAGGATGAATTTGAAACGCTACTAACCATATGGAGAGGGCATCGACTGCAACTTCTGCATTTTTTAGATATCCAGCAAAAAGTACCAGTGCCATAAAATACCATGTTTCTAAGCTGCATCAAACATTAAAAAAAACTTGTTAAGACACGAATTAATCCGTCAAGACCCACTAATACCTGTTAAGACCCGTTGAAACATATATTAACATGTTTCTTAACAGTTCTTATCGTGTAACCAGTTAAGAATCACGTCGTATTCGTGTTTGAAAAAATGACACGATCTGTTATCGTGTCGTGTTTGCGTTTAACCTTAACAGGTTTGTGTCTTAACAGGTTTATTGTAAACTGGTATGCCAGCTCTAGACCGAATGAGCCATCCTTTTGATAACTTGGTGACAATGTTAAAATTGAAATACGTATTTCTCATTATGTGCATCTCTAGAATTACATACCCTGAAGGCCTGAATAACAAGTAGTTAAGTTCAAAGGTATAATACATATTACAAATCTAATTATTATTTGTAATCCTATAGTTTTGTAAGTAATTGGATTATTTTATACTTTTGCAAATCTTCGACAAGTTTTTTTTAAATTTTTAATCAGAATTGGTAATTGGTAAAAATGAATAGCAATGTATATTTTGTTGACCTATATGTAATTTTAATAAATGAATGACATTATGTAATTTTTTTTTTTTTAATGCCACCCATTTGTTAACAATTTCATATTGGCCACCAAAATATACATTACTATATATTCATTTTTTTAGTTTTTTTTTTTTTTTGCAAAGTTAGTTTCGATTCAGACGTGTTG
>JAOXNX010000032.1:6843972-6858975 GCA_028566075.1 Solidago caesia
TTCACATGCCAACTACGTTATTCAGCTTCATTTGCTTAAATACATTCTGAAAATAATACATGTGTGTTTTAGAATCACTTTTCCATCATTTTCTTTGTTTCTGAATTGAATAAAATATTTTTACAATCTTTTATGGGAAAATAACCATTATGGACATTAAATTGATGTTACAAAATATATACGTAGTACAAATACATATGGAGTTTCCTTTTGATTTAGGTGCCTTAGTATTCATCTTTGAAAGTCGCCCTTGTTCAAAATTACGTGTCATTATTCATTAACATATTATACTTTTTTTAACGGAAAATACCATTTCTCGCACATAGGTGTGTCCCCTAATACCATGCGTAGTCGTTCACCCCATCACCTGCCAAAAGTATTGGTCACCTTCTCCGCCACCCAACCGTTACAATTAGTCTAATGGAACTTAAATCCATGACCTATGGTTCGTAAGGAAGCTTTGATACCACATTACCTTACCACTAGATCAAATGGTTGTTTATGTATTATAAAAACAGGTGCGCCATTCAATCAGCCTTTGACACGGGTATCCGTCAAGAGGTATTATAGTTGGTAAAAATCTCAAAGTTAGCAAGCATTGTGTTGCGAGTCGTGTCAAGGTCTTATGTTCTAATTTCGGTTCTTTGATTATGTTACCTCTTTATTCGGGGGGGTTTACCTCTTAAAATGCCAACGTATTTTCAAGAATGTACATAATTGCACCACTTACCTTTTTATTAATAAGATACTTATCATAATTTTAAAATTTATTCACATAATTTTAAAATGTTTGATAGATATATATAAATGTACGTGATGCAAATGTGTATATTCTTAAACATACGATTGCATTTTATGACTTAAACTCTATTCTAACGAAGAATGAATGCATATTGACTAATTCAAACCTTTGAAGGAATAATACAAACTAGTTAGGTTATGTCGCGCGTTGCGCGACTTTAACTATTGCGATTACGTTTGTTATTAATGTCATTCCGTTATGGTAGTTTACTTGCGTTGAATCAATAACAGGTTAACTGAAAGACAAAAACAAAACCACTCCGTCATAGATATGTTTCTTCAAAAGTTTTTCATATCAAGTATATATTTATTTAAGGAATCGTACTCAAAAGTTTGCAATATCAAATACATATATTTATTTTATGTAATAAAACCAAAAGTCAAAAGAAAACAAAAATTAAAAAAAGTTGTGCAAGAAAACCAAATCAAAAAAGCAAGAAAACCAAAATCGAAAGCAAGAAAACCAAATATATTTGGATTGAATCCAAAACCGCTTAATTAAAAGACAAAAAAATCATTCCATCATAAATATGTTTGCTCAAAAGTTAACCATATTAATACTGGGAGAGCAAACCCTTTAGGGCGTAGCCAGGATTCGATCCTGAAGTGGGTGCACCAAAGTTGGGGGTGTTAGCCAGTTATCCCTTCTGCCTTTCAAAAAAAAAAAAGGTTAAACCATATTAAATATATAGTTATTTAAAGGCAATACGAGAACAATACTCAGAAATTTGCAATATCAAATATATATATATATATGGAAACATATATTAAGAACCCCTAAAAGGTTAGTAATTTTTAGGAACTTTTTTAAATTTAAAATTAAAATGGTATTTTAGAAAAATCATTTATCACTTATTATATAATTGCTTACACGTGTTCATATGACTATCTATGCATTTGATCACCAACTATCTCATAAAATATTTATTTACAAAATACTTGTATACATATGCTCGACTTGCAAATATATGCTCATAGCACTATTCATGCACATATGCTCATAAAATCCATGTCTCCACATAATTGTATAACGGATGAAGATCAATGACTCCATATAATTGTAAAATCCAAAATTGCACCTAAATAACTCAAAAAACAATCACTATGTAAAGAATAATTAATGGTTGAGATTGATTTAAAAAATTTAAAAGGATTCCTAAAAATTTCTAACCTTTTAAGGTTCCTAAAACAACTTTTCAATATATATACATATATAATATTATTAAAATATTAATATTAATTAATATGATATAATGCTAGGTATCTCCAGATTATCATTTTTGAGCGTTTTCTTGTTTGTAGACAATATCATAAACACTATCATAAACACAAGATCATAAATGTGTTTACTCCCATATTAATATTTTCGTAAAACATAATGTTAAAAAAACCACTAAGAGAAAAACAAAAAAGAGAAACAAAAAAAAAAAATTAAAATCTCGTGTAAAGGAGAAGCTAAAACAAAAGGTAAAATAAACATTATAAAAAAACACAAATGGCAAAAGCTCATGTTTGCGCGTTGTTACGGATGTCCGTTTATTTTTGAGGGTCAATACCGCAAACACAACGTCGTATGTGTTTACTTTTAAAATAAATAAAAAAACCCAAAATATAATGTTTTTATTAAGAGGATCTAGCTTGAAATTGATGGAGGTGGAGATGAGTGTATCGGTATAATAATTTTTGGGAAATGATAATTTTTATATATTTAGGTTGTTAAAATTTGAAATGGTTTTGCTATAGTAATCACCAAATTGAGTATTTGGGTGGGTTGTTCACAAATTTTATTTTGTTCAAAGCACTTTTTTTTAAAACAACTAAATAAATTCGATATAACTAATCTAATATTTGGAAGAAAGTATTTGGGCATTTTTTTTTAAAACAAACAACTATTAACTACCTCATAATATTCAGAAGTTATATTCATATTCAAACATATGAACCACATCTTAATATTCAGAAATAGTATTTAGATTCAGATAACAATTTCTTAACAAAAACAAAAAAGGCCTTACTGTTCACATCTAATTGTCTTAATAAAGGATATAATATATAAATAGACTTATAGGATTAAGGATTATATAAAGATAAATATAATCATATATATATATATATATATATATTATAAAATAAAAAATGGTATATTACCATTATACACTTTTTTTAACTTTGTTTTTCCCCTATTATATTCCTACCACTAAAATGCTAAATATCATTTGAATGATAGCAATGATCATAAAACTTCTTTTAACATTTTTAAAGTACTTCGTAAGTTTTGGGATGTTACATATTCTTAAAATATAAAATAATTGAGCGGAAATCACATTTGCTAGAGGCAAGAATAGAAGTATAGAGATTATGGAGTCAACTATATAATATATATTACAATTATTACATAAATAAAAAAATAAAATTCTTTATATGGGTTATTCGAGTTAACCCAAATAACAAAAATATCACCCATAACCAAAACCATTTAAAATTATATGGGCGTGGTTAACCGAATAACAAACCCAAAATCCGAATAACCCAACCCATATAACCCAAACCCAATTGGGTCGGGTAGAGTTATTTGGGTTTGGTTTTTTTCAACACCCCTAAGTGATAGGTCATAGGGGGTCTTAGGTGATGGAGTGATCTACCTGACGGGCTCCGCTTTGAACTGACGGGCCCGCCCTTAGCCTTACAGGCTATGTCCTTTGAAAAAAAAAAAATTTTTTTATTTTTTTGAGAGGGTTTTTATTTCAAAAAACAAAAAAAATTAAAAAAACAAGGGAAAAAGAATAAAAAGAGAAGAAGAGGAAGAAGAAATAAGGGGAATGTGTGGCTAAGATTTGTCTCTTGATTTTCATTTTAATTATAATTTACAAATAAATATTTACCTCAAAAACCATAACCAAAATTATCGTTTTTCTAAGATTTCAACTTTTTTTAATTAGATTTTTCAATCAAGTCTTTCTCAGCTTAGTTTATGCATGTGAGTGTTTCTTTCCCTTCAAATACTATTATTATATAGTGTGGTATGATTCATGTGATTACAAGAAGTAGAGAAACCTTTTTATATATATGGTAAGTTCACACATGACACCGTCACACTTTTAATTCTACGCACTTTAAAACTTCGTAAAATAAAAAAATGATTTTATTAATAACAACCGTATAAAAAAATAATACTTTATATATAAAAAGTCTACCTTTAAATTTAATGACAAAAAAATATAGCTTTTTATGCATTGTCATTAATAAAACCCAAATAAAAATAATTAATTTGGTTAATTTGATATGCCTAAAAAAAATATGTCAAAGAATCTGTATCAACACATTTGATCAAAAATTAAAATTAGATAGAGATAGTATGGAATCTAAATATCTAACACTAAATTTTTATGCATACTAGTTAAACAATCCGAATTTAACCCTGACATTTTAATTAAAATTTTAAATTAAATAAATATATTTAAAAAAGGATGTAATGTTTGCTATTGATAAATTATAACTTGATACGGAGATAGTCAATCAATTAACACAATAATTTATGAAACAAAAATAATTATTGATTAAAAAAAATAAAAAGGCATTTTATAATATTATACAAGAAATAATATTAATTATTAATAAAATTATTATTATTATTATTATTATTATATAAAAAAGGAAAAACTAACAAAATTCCAAATCCCCCGCCCATCTTCACTCCCCTCTCCCGCACCTTTCTTCCCCTCACCGGAAAACCACCACCACCACCACCACCACCGTCTTCAGTCGCAACCGGACCCTGCCACGTGTCACTCATCTTCACACTCACACTTTCCCCCTGAAAAGCCAAATAAATCCGTATTTTCAGGGAGAATTTAATCCTTTTCTAACTTCCGTCTTCTTACCAAACAACTTACTTAAAAATTTTCCGGTTATTACTCACTAAATTCCAATTGATTTCACATTCTCATCATTCTTTTCTTTATATGAATAATAATGAATGCCTAAATATATACATACACATTCATATATCTATACATCATCATCATCACCATCACCACTACTACCACCGCTCAATGATACGACGTCGTCTCGGATTCCACTTGTCAATTCAATTACATTAGATAATGACAAATTATAATAAATATATATAAGATGCGTATTGAAAAACCCTCACCTCTTCATTTTCCTTATATTATTTTATTATTTTCATCATCATTTTTCACTATCCCCCAATTCGTTCTCCAATTTCGGTACTTCTTCATTTTCAAATTATCAATTTTTTAATTTTTTTTAACAATTTTTTCATACTGTTTAGTGTTAGAATTTTCATTTGCATGCAAGAATACTTGTCAGAGTGGGTTCGACTGCACACTCTCGGGTGTATGTAGCAATATAATATATCACTTAAATGCTACTATTTATTATTATTATTTGATCAAAAGTACTAAATTATATTTTTGATGAACTAAATTATATTTATTTTCTACTATATTTTTATTGTTAAATCTACTTACAAGTTTTTCTTAATTTTGTTAATTAATTTGTTTAGTTTTTAAATTCAAATTTAATTTAATATAAAAATATTATATTTCAATTTATTTTTTTTCTTTTGCTGTTTTACAGTTTTTTGTTTTAGCGATTAAAAATAGTTATCTGCATGCAAGGTTTTTGGTGTTGATCTGCGATATTAATTGAGACTCTGTGTTTATTTATGAAACGTTACTCGAATGCTACTGTTTTTCGTGTTTCCTGTGTTGATCTAAAAGGAAATTTGATTGGTTGATGAACTGAATGTTTTTAATTTAGCTTGTATAAATAACTTGACTTGTACTGTAGATTTTGATTTCGAGAATGTTATTCCTTTTGTAATAGCGTAGTTCTTTCGGGACTAGATGAAATTGTGAAAAATTGATCTGCTTAGTTAATGCATACGGGTTTTAACTCTTGTGCTAGGTGATTTTACTCAAATGCTTGCTTTACTAAGTTATTTAAGATTTTGTATGTGTCCTACTGCCCGAGTTTTCCTTCATATGTATCATGTTTACGTCCTTTACTCGTTTTATTTCCTCCATGTTTGATGGATAGGGTAGTTACAAGGATATCGTCATTTATATTTGTCGTTTTTGGGATATAGACTTAACAACCGTTTATGCCGTGACGTGCGTGTTATTTATTGGTGTTTGATTTTCCTCTTTTATGTTTCAAATTGTTTTCTATAAACCTTTATTTATGAAGCTTTCAATGAAGTTGTTTGATAGTCGAATATAAAAATAAAGCCCCTTTAAACATCTTTTAGTTATACACATTCATTATTTTGTCATTGTTTAGTACATACTTTGATTATTTGTCGGATTGATGACGTCCTATCTATGAATAAACACTTTGATACTAGTTGTCTGATTTGATTCACATCTTAATTTTAATTTATATGCGTCCAGTGTGTGTTAGAAGGTTTTCTTCATTTACAGTTGTCGTTTTTGGTTACGGACTTAACAAACATTTATGGTGTGACGTACTTATTATATATTGGTCGTTCTAGTTAATCAGTAAACACTTGGAGTTGGGGACCCACTATCATCCTTTTGATTTTTTTCTTTTTAAGTTTCAAATCATTTTCATTCCACCAATAGTTAAAATGCTGTCAATGAAGTGGTTTGTCGGTCGAATATCAAATAAAAGATCTTTAAACATTCTTCTAGCTAACACATTTTTAGTTTTGTTTTGGTTTAGTACAAACTTTGATAATTTGTTGGACCGATGATGTTCTATCTATAATGCTGAGAAACAATTTGTGCTGCCGTCATTCTGTTTCAAATGCATTTCAGTCTTTCTTGTCGTTTCTGAAGAGAAACATTAATGTTGAGCTTTTATAGCTTACGTATTAAAGTAGTTTCATTTTGTTAGAATATAGGATAACTGATAGTAACTGATTTTGCTGCATCACTTAGCCTTCTTTTGTGTAATGTTGCTCTTATCAACCGAGTGAAAGATAATTTTTCTGGATTTCCATTAAACAGGTCCGTTATTAGCTAGTAGCAAGTTGTAAAATGGATGGAGTTAATGGCTTGGAAGGAGAGGTTATGGGTTTATGGTCAAGTCCTGAAGTAAAGCAAAATGTTGATGCAGGCAAACAGATTTTCTGTAACAGTGCTGTGAATATGGAAAACATCGTCGCCATTGGCTTTGATATGGACTATACCCTGGCCCAGTACAAACCTGACACTTTTGAATCCCTTGCTTATGATGGTACTGTTGAGAAGCTAGTAAACAACTTGGGATATCCTAAGGAGGTTTGTTGATATTGATCTTTGTAGTATCGTTCCTTAAATTACTTATGCAAAATGGGCAAATGGCTTATAAAAATACTTTGATATTAGCTGTCAACATTTAATTTGCATATCTGAATGTCTGACTCGATTCACATCTTACAGTAAAAGGTGTTATAATTACATTGATAAATAATTGAAAATAGTAACATATTTGTTATGACATAAACTAATCACAGCTTATTTGCTTCTGTATTACTTTGCATCTTTTTTTCCATAATGTATTGTTAAGTACATTACCCCTGGCTAAATGTGACAATTTAACCGCGTGACAGTTGTTGGTTTTATATTTACTCTCACAAGGTTAATTTTTGTTTTCTTTTTGTCATTTCTGTTTCAACGCAGATACTGGAGTTGTCTTTTGATTGGAAGTACATGGTCAGAGGACTCGTTCTTGATAAAAAGCGAGGAAATGTGTTGAAGGTTTGCAGTTGTCGAATATTAGATACAATTGTTTATGGTAGCATATTCATGTGTTTGTCCGAATAGCATGAATTGAGCTAATTACCATAAGTTATTTCAAATTTTAATCTTCTTCTTTTTTTCTTTTTTTTTTTTAATTTTAATTTTTTTAACCTTTTATATTCTCTGTTATATATCTTTGTCTCTCAGATGGACAGACACAAATATGTAAAACTAGCCTACCATGGATTGAGGTTGATACCAAAGGATGAAAAAGCTAATACTTATGGGAATGGCTTTATTCGAGATGCATTTGATGGGCCTGACTATGCACATATTGATACACTTTTCTCGCTAGCAGAAGCTTATTTATTTGCTCAGCTGGTTGATTTTAAGGATAATAACCCTGGGAAACTCTCAGATGATAAAGAGTAAGGGGCAGAAAACTTGAACTTTTAACAAATATTTTCAATTCCTGATTGATGCTGTAGTTTTAAATTACTTCATCATTGGGAACTGCTGTCTAGAATATTTGATGTGTTAGTTAATTTATTTACTTTAACTGCTTATGGAATTTGAGCTTAAATTCAATTATACAATGAACATTCGTTCAACATGCTGTGGGATGCATTTGATTGCTGTCAACTTATTGACATTTGGGGGATTGGAAATTGTCGTAGTTTCTCTCTTCATACCTTAAATATCCTGCTTATTTGAAGTTTTAACTATTAATTATGGGTTCTTATCAAATTAAAATATATAAAAATTTAGTTAGAATGATTTGGTTGTATTGAATAGAGTAGATAACTACGTATAACCATAATAAGGTCTTGCGACAGGTTTTTTTTTTTTAGCTCCATATCAAAAATGTAGAGTCATAGTTTTTATTACACTAGGTTGGATTTCCAAATTTGGATAACTTCGAATTTTGGAGTGGATGGATGTTATTTTATTTCGTATGATTATAAAGACAAATATCATGATTATTATACTTTATACGGTACCATGGTCTCCTCACGAATGATGCATAGCCTTGTTATCTGTTTTGGGATTATGTTTAACTGTATGTTTGCTGTATGATTACTGTCTAGGTCTTTGATTTGATCTATTTAACAAAGTCGGCAAAAAGTCTGCACAATAAGTCTTGTACATGTGTACAATTATCCATATGTCCACATTCTGTCATTCTATATACTGTGACTATGTCTTTCATTTATTTTGCATGCTTCTGCTGCAACTTATTTTGAGATGACTTATTGAGTCGAGGATGGAAAGACAAAAGTTAAGAAGTAGAATATGATCGGTAGATATTCATGTGTTAGATAGAATCACATGCCCTCCATTTACAGCATTAAAAGAAGTACTCAATGATGGTATAAGAGGAAGATATAGTTTGTCATTTCAATTATGTGAACAAGTTTTCAGAGTGTATTCCTACATGTCTTGCATTTGGTTAATTATGGTAATAAAGTTGAAGATTATAAGTTGTTATGTTAAAATGGCAATTGAGTTGATCCTGAATTAATCTTATCAGATTTTATTAGCGGACATACTTCGGATTGTTCTTTTTATTCATCATATATGTGTTAAGTCTTCATATTTATCACATTAGTCCAATTTTTATGAAAATTATGACTTTTTATGCATTGCCTTTCTATGCTTATTCATTATTTGGAATTCTACAAAATATGTTAATGCTACAAATAAATCTTGCAGCTACTCTCGTATCTATACAGATGTCCGCTCTGCTGTTGATATGTGTCACCGTGATGGAACTTTGAAGCAGATGGTTGCAAAAGATCCAAACAAGTATGTGTATTCTGTTTTTTTTTTTAATTTATGCTTTTTGGTATAAAGAAAAGTAACATTTGGCTTACATTACGTAACTATAATGTTGCAAGACTGTGGAACCGGTGCCATGGTGTTGCGTCACATATGATTTCAACACAGAAATTACTATGATAAAGTTTATGTGTAAAGTAGTGGACCCACTAAAGGTTAAGAAATTTTAGCTGTAGCTTACTTATATTAAACTTCTTTCATACTAGTTTAAAAATTTTCAGTAGCTCATGTGTTAACCATCATACTTTTTTCTGTGAAAATATAGGATAAATATGTTCATGCCCTTGTATTATCAGAAGTTCAAATCAACCTAGAGCTCAACTCTTTAAATACAATGCCGGCTAATTTCTTGGATGTTTATCCCATACTTGCTTATTCTGGCATATTGACATTATGTACACTTTTACTTTGATTAATATGATCAACTAGGATTAGGTTTCTAAAGCTTATAAACCATAGAGGTGATAAATGTAACTAATCGTTAAACACTTGTACAACAGAGCCACAGGGGTAAAAATTTCTCACGCTCACTATAGTAATATAAGCCTTACAGCAAATAGCTGTGTACATAAACTGTTTGCAACTAAAATACTATTCAAGGAATGTTTTAACAAGTTTTATACTGTACATTTTTACTTTGTCATCTGGAGTAAATATATAAATAATATATTTTTAAATTACAATAAATTTTTCTAAATCTATTGTAGTGAGACCATAGCTTAAATTTTCTTTTTGCACCCACACTCTACAGTCCTAAATATTTGTACTCATTTCAAATCGCCCTAATGTTAAACATGTTTATTTTCCATGTTTGACGTTTATTATGCCATAGATATATTCCTGTCAGCGTGTAGATATTATAAATCCGTTTTTAGCACCAAGTTGGCAATAAGAGAACCAATATTAGTTTGAGCATTTTAGTTAGAAATTTATCTTGAGGATAAGGAATGGTATGAGCTAATTACTTGGTATGACCGTATTGCCATTAATTCCAGGATTTTCCGTAAGGGTTGATTTTCTTTTCCCAAATTAGTTATCTGGTTTTGTGATTAAGACTTTACTGTAGACATGACTAGGAGGGAGGTTTGTGCAAGACATCCACAGAGAATCTTTTGAGCTCTACCCCACCATTGTTACAGATTGCATCTCTACTACTGTCCTATATTGTAGCACCCGTCATGTAAACCAGTTGCAATCAATAAGAGTAAAGAGGCAACATTCTCTACATTCTAACTAACTTAGTTTATGTTAGTGTTATTTAGATAATCTGACATGACCAGCTAAGTGAACAACTTAAACCCAAATGTGCATTATTAATCTATTATAACTACGTGAAACACACTGGTGTAGATATTGAGAGGCTTGTGAATACCTAGTGAATTAGTTTTTAGAAGTGGCAATTTCAACCCTTTTGAATGAAAACGTGTCAACTTCTAGATTGTATTTCAGTAACGGGTCAAACAAGTAACTTATAATAACATAGCTAACAAATAAATGGGCCAAATGTGTCAGGTCTGCCTAATGCGTATTTAAATGCTTACATAATACATTGTCCTACATCAATTTTTGAAAGAACTTATATTTTTTATAGTACTATAGCTTCCGTAATCACATCTTTCACATTAACTATTTACAAATGAGTTATGGATAAAATGTCAAAAGCAGACTCACCAACCCAAACATGTCACGTAGTGTGACAACCTAGTAGACACAGGCATATCAGGAATCTTCACAACCATATGTCGTTGATGGGCAGAAGTGTTGAAGCCTTAGAGAGGAAATTTTTTCACTTAAGACATGCGGAAGTCTCTGTAGAATCACAAAGATCTGCTAAGACAAGTATTGATTGTATAAAATACTCTAAAATAGATATAATCGCGTCTTATAACTAAAGTAAGGGCATGAATATTATCTCACCGAATGTGTTCTTATTTTGCGCGTTAACACTTTGCATCAACTATATGAAGTTGATTTTAACATGCGCCTGATCTTGAATCTGGGTTTAGAATTTAGATAGTTTTAGAGATCAAAATAGGAGATGGAGGGATGAGAATGTTTCTTTTAGGAGGTGATTTAGCTGAACTTATGTCTTAGACTTATAAGTGGTGGACGTATTAAGCTGTCTAAAAATGGCAACTAATGTACACCGTACACGTGGAAATCAATCCTTGTTTACTATTTAAGCTTAAACGATGCGTGGTAGAAAATAGTAATTGCGTAACCACAAAAGATCTGTTAAGATAAGTATTGATTGTATAAAAGATGATAAAATATATATGATCACGTTTGATAACTAAAGTAACACATGAATATTATCTCACCAAATGTTTTCCTCTTTGCACGTTAACACTTTGCACCAACTATTTGAAGTTGATAACATGTGCCTGATCTTGAGGGTTTGAGAACTTAGATAATTATAGAGATCAAAATTGGAGGTGGAGGGATGAGAATGTTTCCTTTAGGAGATGATTTGGCTGAACTTATATCTTAGACTGATAAGTGGTGGTCGTATCAAGTTGTCTAAAAAATGACAACTAATGTACACGTGGAAATCAATCCTTGTTACTAATTAAGTCTAAATAACGCGTGGTACAAAGTAGTGATTGCATCACCGACTCACTGTTATGACTCACGAAAAGTAGAGGATCTAGTCATTAAACAGAATAAACATATATTATTACCTACCAAACACTAAAGAGGATAGAGATCAAGAGTTATGACTCTTAGTTGGGAGAATGAATCCTCACAAAAGGAAAGATGGAAATGTGATCGTTAATCGTTTACGGATATTATTAGAGTATTGAGTTATAATGCCCGTAGCTTATTATATATGATTTTTATTATTAATTAATACACATGGTTAGATTTTTTAGTAAATGCATTCTTTTACCTTTAACAAATAGTAACTTTAAATCGTTAATACCGAGACATGATTTGCATAATGGAGGAAGGTAACACTTCTAACCCTTTTGTGTTTATACCAATAAGCCACTTATATGATCCCCTGGGTCTAGCTCCTAACATTTCTAGTATGACCAGAACAAACAAATTGACACACTTAAAGGAAGAATTCTATCATTTTTTCCTTGCAAGTCTTTAAAGGACTCTTAAAGGTTTAGTCATGAGTAGGCAACTGCAATTTCATAATGTTTTCTTTTGCTTGTGTCTAGCTATAAATATGATCTGCAAGCTTGGGATTTCATAGAATAGATAAGCGACACTTTAACTAGTTTACAATCAAACTAAGGAAAAACATAGAAACAAAATACGGAGAGAGGGTACTCTATCACCAAAATGTAACTTGGTCTAATACTATGAATTATTGTTGTGAAGAAATTTAATTTTCTATGTCAATACAAGGATTACAAGCAACTTATAGTGGTACTTATACATATGTCTGAGACTAACTTGGGAAGGTACTAAAAAGATACGAGACTAACTCGGGAAGGTACTAAAAAGATACGAATTAGGAACTAAATTCATACATATTGCACAAATGTTTGCTAAATCTGTAAGATTAGTCATCGGACTCTCCTCTCCAACTTTCTGCTATGTGGAATTGCAGAATGTTGCCTCCTACAGTGCATTGATACTACTTGTATGTACTTTGGCGAAGAGAGGGTTTGGGAATATTTGGGAATAAGTACATGCACATGTGCTTGTGTGTGTGTGTGTGTATGTATAAATACGTGTGTGCATGCACACACACATACATCTTCTCTGTTATAGTTTTGTGACTCTTTTTGTATCTTCCTTCTTCTTGAACATTTTGTTTACTTTTCAGATACATCAATGAGGACAACTCGATAGCCCCAATGCTTAATATGCTGAAATCATCTGGTCGTGCTGTCTTCTTGGTGACAAACAGGTATATCTATATTTCATTATTATTTCTGTAATAGATAGGATTGCAAAAAATGGGGGGTCATGAACGTAGAGGAGGTAGGATGGGCAGCTATCCATTTTATGAGTTGGTTCAGTTGACCTATTAGTATAAAATATGTGCTGTATCATCAGATGATTAAAAGTAGTCATGAGAAGCATATTCACATTTCTCCGATGATCAAATACGCCACATCACGCCTTTTCCCAATCTAATAAAAGAATGACACGTCCCTTTTCCCAACCCGATAACAAAAGTAGTAAATCACCCCTTTGCTGGATTTTATATTCTTACTTAAAATAGCAGATATTTTTTATTTTAAAAACTACCTCAAACTGTCCGTCACTGCTGCATCACAAAGGCACTAGTCCAGTGATGTGCGATACAAACATCTCAACAGTTCTCATGTTAATCATTTCATATATTTTAAGCTATTCACATGTGTCATATTATTTTCATTGTATTTATTGGTATTACTATTTCAATCTCGAGTTAATTTTTTTTTTGACAATAATGTATGATGTATCTGTCATGTTATTCCATTTGAGTTATTATAGTAATAATAATTATTACTTTATTAGTATCATTATTATTTCAATCTTGAGTAAACAATTTTGAAAATAATGTATAAATCTTTTACAACCAACTCCCTGTCTTCTTTTGAAATTAAGTTGGTTCTTACACATTTGTAATGTTTGATGTAGCCAAATTTTTTGTTAAGTCAGACTACCACCAAACAAGTTTTAACAATATAAAACGTTATGATCATACTGCATTTTTATTGGTGGTGTAAATATAAATATATAATCTAATATTTCATTACCTTTGTCATTTAATATAAAAGTACGATTTGTTCCTATGCTATATATGTATTAATGTTATTCTGTTTCTTCAAATCTGTAAGAAAGAAACTGGACTTAAAAAGTGTTCATTTAATTTGCTATTACCCATTTGAGCTTACACAATTTGCCACCTCTCATTTAATGCTTAGCTTTGTATAGTCAACTATATTGTTTTATGTTTGGTATCTGGACTTGGCTGATAAATGGACTTAATTTGTTGGCCCCACCTTGCTCTTGCTGAACCATTTCAGTTACTGAGGTAAGAACAACTAAAAAGATGATGTATGTAAATGATTAGTGCCTTAGTGGTTTGAGAAACAAAAATGAAGAACTTGCCTTCAACCAATTCACTTCATTCAAACTGAAAGAGTTACTTTACAAAAGTAAAATGAAAAACTGAGAATAGATATTATGGTTGTACGTGTCGTGTATTCACGCTAATGGAGATGACATTATCATCTGAACATGCTTCTAGAAGTACTATTTGCACCCTCATTATAACAACGACCTAAAATTGGTTATATGATGCAGCCTTTGGGATTATACGAATGTTGTGATGAATTTTGTATTTGGGCCACGGGCAACGGATGGCAGTTCTCCTTTAAGTCTTGATTGGCTCCAACACTTTGACTTTGTCATCACTGGCAGGTTCTGGTTTTTCTGTGTCTAAAATTCCTTTACTGGTTTATGTTTTTACTGCTTTGTTTAAAGGCCTCGTCGTGTTTTATTTGTAATAGAATTTATGTTAAAGAAAAATATTTGTTCATGCAGCGCAAAACCAGGCTTTTTCCATGATGAAAATCGTGCTAATCTTTTTATGGTTGAGCCTGAGTCTGGGAAACTCATTAACACTGACAATGGTACTCCACTTGCTCAGGTTTGTGCGTACATCTTTTCAGTTTTACTTGGGGGGGGGGGGGGGGGGGGG
>JAOXNX010000032.1:6861412-6875057 GCA_028566075.1 Solidago caesia
TTTATGCCATCCAATCCCGTGGTTATAAAAAGTATTTTGACAATGTGTGAGATTGATAAGGGTGTTAAAGATATATTTTGTAATATGTAAGATAGTGTGTATTATTTTTTTCAAGATAGATTTGGATCACCGACAAGTTATTGGCCCACCAAATCAGATCAACTCCACATCAACATGAAACCATGTGAAAAAAAATGGGAAATCCAATAATATGTTTCACATACTTGAACCCATGAAACTTATGACTTGAGTGGAAAGAAAATTTCGTGCTCTACTAGTCGATGTTTTACTTTACTATATAAAAAGTATCAGACGTTTATTTTATTTTATTTTTTTTTAAATTTGTAAGTTGCATAAGAAATGAAGAATTATTTCTCTATAACTGTTATATAAAGATCCTAAAACAACTAACAGCAATATATTTTTTCTATAAAAAGAAACAAACTAAATCACAATGAAGTTAAAAAGCAACAATAGAAGAGATGAATCGTTACTATTATTATTATCTTTTGCATGTTTGCCCCCCTCGATACCTTTTGTACGCTTGGTCCCTAAGGCCCCACTGGTTTCGTCGATATCGTTAAAGAAACAACAAATGAAATATATACACAAAATTTTCTATGATCTTTGTATGATAAGGGTATACCCATAAACATGTGCTTAAACCGCGCCATGAACCCTAAAACTGATTGGAAAAAGAAAGTTAAAAAGAACAAGAAAAAAAAAAAAAAACTGATTCGGGTCTTCTTTTGCCAAGCCTCCTGCAAATAAATCTACAACAATTTGTTGCTTTGAACATCATTGCTCGATCTGAAATTCAAGCCAACACTTCAACATTCTGCAAAAATGCATCAAGGGTCAATGCATCACCAAACTTAAAGCAATGCAGAATTATACATGTGTCGATTTCGATCATTTTGGGTTATGTTTCATCTCTAACGGGTCAATCATGTCAAGTAAAAGAAATATAATAAACTAGTTTAAAACAACCTAAAGTGTATTGTTAATGCATATATAAACATCCTGAAAATTTTCAAACAAAAAAAATATAAACATCCTGAATCATTTTACTCAAAAAACAAAAAAACTTATCGATATATAGTATATGTAGAGATATTTGATAAACTAATTCTTTGTATGATATCATCACATTTGTGTCGGGTCAGCCATACCCGTCTCAACTCAAATAAATAAATTGCCCATTTCACAGCCCAACCAGCTCATCTTGCCACATTGAAAAAATACCAACTTTAAACAGCGGATATGACTTACCATAGAGTTGTTGGAGATATCTATCCATGAATCAAGAGTTTTGATCGCCTTTCCAGATTCTAAGGTTTCACGGGCCAGCACCACTCCCTCTCCCAGGCTATTTACACATCCGCTGACCAACAAGGCTGCTGCCGCATTGAGAGCCTAGAAACAAATTCTTGTTAACAGATAGTCAAAAGTCAAATGTTGCTTTCTCAGAGATGATGTGACAAAAACAAGCAGATTTCACTTAATGAAAAATGGTTGAAATCTGATACAAACCCATCCCATAATAGGTTCGCATCAAGCCATAAGCTAGGTGTAGAACTCACTCCAAAAAGCTAGCTTAAAGGAGGAGGGGACACCTAGACTTATAAACCACCAACGAATCCCATACTTGGCCGATGTGGGATCATAACAATAACCCACCCTTTAAAGGGCCAACGTCCTCCTTGGTCACGGTTAGCACCCTTCTTTTTTGGGTCCAATCCGAGTGTTGAAACTTTGAAAGGTAGGTGTAGAACTCACTCCAAAAAGCTAGCTTAACGGGGGAGGGGACACCTAGACTTATAAACCACCAACGAATCCCATACTTGGCCGATGTGGGATCATAACAATAGCCCACCCTTTAAAGAGCCAACGTCCTCGTTGGTCACGGCTATGTTGGTCACGGTTTGCACCCTTCTTTTTTGGGTCCAAGCCACCACTCCATAGGCCACCACTCCGAGTGTTGAAACTTTGAAAGGTAGGGCTAGCTCTGATACCAATTGATACAAACCCATCCCATAATAGGATTGCATCAACCCATCCAATAAAAAGCTAGCTTAAAGGAGGGGACACCTAGACTTATAAACCACCAACCAATCCCATACTTGGCCGATGTGGGATCATAACAAAATTTCTCAACAGGAAAAAGGTCAAACAGATCCAAATTCTGACAATCTGACAAGTGTATTTCCAATGCATATAACCTCCTCATCGAAATAATACTGCTGTTTGAAACTCATTAGTTATATACTTATATTAGTTTAACAGTTTTGGCCAAACAGTGTCTCAAGTCAGCCTATATCAACTCGTAACAAAGGTTTCATTTTTACGAGTTAGAACTGTATCCAACCAGTCCATTTTGTCACCTCTAGTAGAATTGACGCACAACAGAGGAATTGCTAAATTTGGTTAAACTTTGAACTATTATCACATGAGCACAAACATGTGTAAAGTTTGGACTTGGGTGACCAAAAGACTTACAAATGCATCAGCAATAGATCCTTTTTCTCCCGCTAATACACGTCTTAGAATTTCTGCATTATATTTAGAATCACCACCACGCAAGTCATCTACGGTGCAACGTCGTATCCCGAAATCCACTGTTAAACAAAATCACTAAGTTAGTTAAACATGAGAGGAATAAAAAAAGGCATGATGAGTCCTAAATATTGCATATCGACATATCGTTGAAGTAGTTCTAGATCCCAACACAATACCAATTGGCATTAAGTGGATGTGACTGAGACATGATAATATATGATACATATTTATCGTTATATTGTACTTCCATGCAGAACACATGGTACATCATATTGACATGCTAATTACGAACCCAAACCAATTACTACCATTTGACCCCTAGCCGTTTTACCATTTACCAGGACAACCCATTTTGCTACCTCTAGTCAGGATAACATATAGTTATCAAATACACCATACTACCCTGTTGTAGGATCGCAATCTCGACACTTATAGCTCACAAAATCATATTAACAAATGATCTCAAGTAAATATTTGAAGGCTTACATGGATCAAATGAGAACTTCTCGATTGAACTTTGTGTAACGTCCAGGACTAGCCCCGGCCCTGAAATTGGATGAAGTGTAGAAGATCAAGATATGGCTCTAAAAAACCACAAAAGAGTGATTGACCTTTCAGGACATTGTACTTGGTACGTATTTATTTTTAACAAGCAACATATGTTTGAAAATGCAATACACAGAACACTCCAGATTGCAACAAATAGTGAAGCAACACTCCAGTGCCAACCAGAGTTGGCTAATTGTGGAGAACAATGATGTTTCTTTCCCAAATCCTTTAACCAACTTCAGAGTTTTTCTTTTTGGCATTTGTATATACATATTAGTAGTTATTTAGATAAAGGTGCCAAACATAATGGTTAAGAATATTAATAACATATAAAAAGAAAATAAAAGGTATAACACAAAAAATATCTTACCAAGAGGGCTCATTTCATCCAAGCCTTCAGAGTGGACAACAAGTGCTCTTTTCATGCCAAACCGTTGAAGTGCTTTCGCCATTTTATGAACCTATGCAACATTAAATCATATTTAAAAACATGATTCATAAGGCTGTTACCTAATTTAGCAACATAAGGTGATATAGGTAAACAAAGGATAGAATGTTCCAAATGATAACAAAAAACAAATGTTTCTTATAGTACCAACCTAGAGGTGGCCATTTCGACCCATTCAAATATATATGGGTTAATTTAGGTTTATTTATATCTAAAATGGGTGAAATAAGAAAAAATAGCTGAAGGGAAAGGGGTTCAAACAAGTTACAAGTTGCCAAACTTCTATATTTGATGGATAAGATCTCCTAAATCGTTTTTATTAAAAGAAACTGAGACTGTTACAGTGATAAAATTGTTTCATAATCATATCTAAGAACATCAATTAACTAAAAACATCTTTTTTGACCCATTTGGCCACCTCTGTGCACAGTATTAGTAGAGAAACTTAACTAGGTCTTCCTTGTAGACACCAACAACTGCATAAGGTACACTTGCTGGATTTAACATAGGACCGAGAATGTTGAATACGGTTTTCACTTTGAGTTGCTTCCTCACAGGTCTAACAATTTGCATTGCAGGATGGTATATTGGAGACATCATAAAACCAATTCCTGCCATTTCCACGCACCTTTTGACCCCCTATTCAATGGATAACAAATTGGAGCAAATATTACCAGGGAAGTTAATCATTTTACTATATATACGTAAAATTCTACACTTATTTACGACTACTTCCCCAACTGGTACCGCCACCATATGACCATATGGGCCCACAGATGAAGGCTGCAGGTCACAGGTTCAAAACTTGCGAAAGGCAAGTGGAGAAACTATATCTTGTGATCCATGTGTGAGGATGGTGAGTCACCGGGCATGAGTTCTATGCGGTGTGCGCTCTAGGTACCAAGACGGTACATGGGACTAGAGGGTTCCCACCCATTTACCCTTTCAAACATATGTTTATGACTTTATGTATCTATGTGTACGCTGTATTTATGTGTCTCTGCATAATGCATTCAAAATCCCAAAAAAGAAAGATGAATAATCAGTAATAGTTTTACTCTGTGTTGTGAGTTCTTGCAACATCTATATGATTTTATAGTGTTATAAGCTTCTATTTGGCTTTGCTGTAGAAATATGGTCTTCATGTATTTCCACTTAAATTTGTATTTTGTGCAGAAAATCCAACTTCTTAGGAGTGAGCGGGATCAAATTGAAGATCAAACCCATCATTTGAAGTGGTCCCTTGAGTACGTATTTCCTTGAGGTGGAAAAATGTGAGGGTTGGTTTGGGTCAAAGTGGAGAATGGTTGGTGTGGGTTGGGTTGATGTGGAATACATACTTTTAAAAACATTTATTTTTATAAAAATACATATTATGTCAATTATGATTTACATTTTACAATATTCAGTAATTGTTTATCTTTCTTAATAAATTGATTCATCTGCATTCAATTTTCACTTTGGGTGACTATTGACCCGTTTGATTTCTGTTTTAGCTAGTTCTTTTTATCTTACCTATTAGAGATAAAACATACTCCAATCTACCCAGTCGTAAGAATATTATTTGAAATTACCACATATAGTGTTTCCTTTCAAAGAAGCCACGATAACTGCTTCTCATGTAGTTTCATCATGTACTGGTGATAAGTATGGTTTTTTGACTTATGTTTTTTTTTCTTTTTTTCCATTTCAGGCATGAAAATCTGGATGCAGGAGAAAGGGAAACGATCACTGTAAAGCTTGAGCAACTTGAGGTTGGTGTTGGACAATTCACTAAACGCTTTTTAAAATGATAACTATGCCCTTGTTGAAAAATGCCTATTTGAATACCTTGTATAAATGAGGTCATTAACAAACGATCAAAGTTTCTTGTTTTGTTACTTTGTTATACCTCAAATACTGTTTATTAGAAGCTGGGCGAGGTGGCAGTTTTGACCTGTTTGCTTATGAGTTATCTGATTGGGCTATGTCTGATATCTAACGGGCAAACTAAAAAAAAAAATTAACCTCAAAAATTGCCTGATACATTGCCTGAACCATATCTTTAATGCATGAAACCTCCTAAATCATCAAAACTGCACAAAAGATACTAGACTTTTTGAATTTTTCCTCTGAGGTAATTAACCTTTTTTGTGTTAATTTAAGGTACCCAATAGTTTTGGCACCCCAAAAAAGTTTTTATGTCACAACCACCAAGATGGACCCACATTATGAACTCCTTTCGATCATCTCTGACCAATTGCTGCTGCTTGCGTATCAGTTTGGGCTGTTTGTGGGTCAATCTGGTAGCTAATTGTGGGTCTATTGTTGTATGGTTTGGGTCAATAGCAGGTCAATGATTGTGGTGGGTGATGTCGGATGGTCGTAGTGGTCATAACCCTGCCAGCCTTGGTGAGCTGGTCAATAGGTCAAAGATCTTTTTTTAGTGTGCCAATTTACAAACTGCCTCAAGGTGGATAATTTTTGCCAATCCACCCATTTTGCCACCTCTAAAATTGGTAATGACTTTTTGTTAAAACATGGTTAATAAGCTTCGAAGTGTAAGTGAAACCAATATTGGTTCTGAAGTTTGAAAAATAAATATCTATCATTTTTAGTTTTGAAAGTCCATGGCTCCTTTACACTATAAAGCCTTCGTATAGTGTTGATTGATTTGTCTACTTGTGTTTATTCTGATATGATATTCAATCAAGTTTTGTTTTGGTAACTGTGGTGCCGGACATTTGGCGTATTAAATCCGCGAGGTCAAAGCTCATCGCAGTACAAACTTGAACTGGAATATTATGTCATCGTTTGCTTTTTTTTTCCTTTTCAATTTTGAATTTCCGCAACTCAATAAATGAACCAAGCTGTGCTTATATTTGCACAGGCTCAGCGCAAACTTGTTCGGTCAGCTCATCAAACTTTTCAAAGAGTTTTCCACCAGAAGGTAAGCAGCTCCATCAATATTTTTATGTTTTGTGGTTGTGGGTATGCACTTTATTTTTAATATCTGTAGGAAAGTAATAAGATGCCCGATGTCCTGATTTTCATGGACCAAAATATTATAAGATCACTGGAATATTATTGAATCTGTTCTTTCTGTTACGAATAGTTTCATCCAATTTGGGGGCAGCTGATGAAAACTGGTTACCAGAACTCCCGCTTTGCGCACCAGGTCTTTACAGTTTAACCTTATATCCCTACAAGTAGGAACGTAAATTCCAACCAATCTGTGTAAAAGCGGCTCTGTTTGAGCTTTACTTTATTGATAATGGGTCAAACGACAAGTATGACCAAATTGCGTAATGACACAAGTCAAATGGGTTTAATGGGTCTAATGGGTCAAAAGTTGCCAAATATGTATTCAAATGCTACGCCTATAATCATTTTCTTTTTAAAAGTTATAGTGTTAATAATCTTTAATACATTTAGCTCAAAAGTTCAAAAAAATGGACAAAAATTGTTGATGGGTTGGGCCAACCTGACCAGCCCTATTTGACCCGCACAAAAAAATTAACCGATTTTGACCCGCACATTAAAATTTACTGGTTTTGAACTAAAGCGATTTTGACCTGCTACTGAAACTGTTGACACTCTTGTTTTGTCATCTTACCTCAAACAAATGTTGTAGGTGGAGCGATTTGCTTGTTTGTACACAAGTCAAGTTGGTAATCTTGGGCTATACTCCCCTGCAAAATACTATAGGCCCGGTGAGGACTTCATGGCTCATGAGTCTGACGTTCTCCTTCAGTAAACAAAATATGTTGTGTGATGGTTTTAGATTTTCAGTTCCATATACTTGCTGAGTTAAACCCTTTGATCTCAGTAAAGAAGTTTGTTGTGTGCTATGTTTATGACTATGGTTGATGTAGGATGTTTCATGGGTTATGGAAGTATGATACTGGCGAACTCTTGTCATGTCTGATGCATTATATGTGGTCATGGTTGTGGGTTATGGAATACTAGCAAACTTAGCAGGTGTACAATTGGCCTGAAACCGGTTAAGGTCATGTTAAGGACCCGTTATGAGTCCTACCTGGCTGTGTTTCGTATGAAATCCGAGGTGGTATACTAGCGAATTTTATAGTTTTTCCTTTTTAGGATGGCATGATGAAAAACTTTTTACTATTTAGAAAAATCTCATATAGCCTTTGAGCCATTTTAGAGATGTCTTGATCAAATGATTTGAATCCTTTTCTATCTAAAAATGTTTTACTTAAAAAACATTGGTTTCTTTTCTAAAACCCCGCAGTTATGTTTGCCAAGGGTCTTTTTAGAGCTTTTAAGAGCTTTAGTTTTTTTGTTTTTGTTTTTTTTATAAAAAAAGTTCTGTTTGATTGTTGCTAACTTGCTTTTGAATTTTTATATAAGGCCCTAGGAAGGCCCAAAAATTAAAAGCTACTCAAAAGGTTAAAGTGAAAGTCCCATCGATACAACTCCAATTATTTTTGTCAAACATACCCGTAATATAACTTCCCATTGTGTTTTTCCTGCTTCATGTAGTAGTATACATGTGCCTGAAACTTCAAATGGGTTTTTAGATGTCTTTCATATATTCATCTCTTTCATTAAACTTATTTTTCTTGATGGGAATATTTGGATATGATACCAAAACCATATGTTCAATATTCTACAACATTTTCTTTTCAATAAAATAACAAAATTCCTTTAAAGCTTAGTTTTATGTATCATTGTATATTTGTATGTATACTTGATTCTTTCTTCTGAATTTTTAGGATTGATAACTTATTTGTTAAATTATTATGATTCACTACATAATCATTAAACTAAGCTTTTCTTAGGGTGGGGAGAATACTTAACCAAAATGATACCACTTTTCAATATCTATCACTTGTTTCTCACAATATCTACAACGTTAACTAAAGAAATACCTTCTATAAAGTCGAAAAAAGAATGTGATAAAACTTGGTTTTTATTACTAAAAGTTTTTTATAAAAAAAGTAATAATTATAGTAATTTTTATAAATAAAATAATTTATTTTGGGTGGGATAGCCTATCATAAACATGTGTAAATGATTATGATAGCTTTGTGAAATTCATCATATTTTTGGTAAATTTCTATAGCTATATGGGTTCCATAATAAAACTTATAGACTCGAGTCAGCCGAACTTTCAGTATACACAAGTTTTCTTTTAAAATATACCATTAGTCAAAGACCAATGTTATAACTTAAAATGTAACATTATTTCAAAGTTCAAGACTAACATTCTTATACACAAGTTTAATATTATCATAAATTATAAAGAGTAGAGTGGTTAACATTAGTAACTAAAGTTTAAACATCTCAAATACTTTAACAAAATGCTCGAAAAGCTACCTAAGCTCGAAAAGCTCGACAACTACTCGAGCCAAGCCACTAAAAGCTCGAACTCGACTCATTAAGTATTTCGAGCTTGAATTTAAGGCTCGAGCTCGAGTTGCTTGATAAAAGGTCGACTTGGTTGCCGCTCTAATCTCATAAACAATCTGTACCACCTTAATGACATATTTACTCTCGGTAATTTCGTTATTTTATTGGTCCCGGTATTGATTAAATTGATTAAAACCAATACCAAACTAAGTCAAAAATGAAAATCGATAGTATTGTATACATTTGGTAGGTATGGTATGGTATTGGTATGGTATCGGTACTCTAGTACAAAAATAAAATCCCTAAAGAGGATAAGTGTAAAGACAATTATACCCTCATATGAAACCTACAATTATATCCTCAAAAAAAAAATAAAAAAATTTATACTTACCCTCATGTGAAACGTACATGGAAAGACTTAAGGGGTACAACTAGCAAGAAATAAAGAAAGTCACAAGCCCTAAAAAAGAGTTCATGAATGATGGTTGAGAGAAAAAAGAAAAAAGTACCAGAGGAGAGTTCAGGATGATGAGAAAAAAAATAAAAACACAAAGGGATGATTTATGATACTTACCCTATTTTTATATATAAAAGGGAAAGAATCTAAAAAAAAAAGAACAATCACAAAAATAGTGTATCATCAAACTTATGATTGATAATGTAAAAATAGGATATCCAAATATCAATTTCCTCAACTGATCTATCATTTCGCAACGAAAGTTTCCCCGAGCAAAAATCTCACTTCCGTCTAACGTATTGTTTGATCATATGCATAGATCTCGCAAGCAACACTGTTAGAATAGATTTCTTTGTTAATCAATCTATACCAAGTAGACATTGCATATAGAAACAACATAACAATCGGATTTTTCAGCATGGTCTCGAATAACATTCACATCATCAATGGATGAATGTTGGATACAATCATGTCAACGGTTTGTAAAATATTAGTGATGATGCTCCTCATGAATCCAAACTCATGACTTCATAGCCTCATTTAGTAATTTCTCGGTGAGAGCTTTAGGGAGTCCCATCACACTATCAGTTGTCCCTATCTGTAGAGTATAAGGAGAACAAACATGGTCAAACGGGTAAAATTAGAAAAAGTAAATTACTAGCTAAAATGAAACAGGTGGTCAAACGGATAAAGTGAAACATCCGAGCTTGCAGCATTTTTGACGCACACACTGGAGATGCCCAAAAGATGGAAATTTCGACCTATATACTTTTGAACATAGGAAGATTCGGTTTTTCAGATATTTAACCGAAAG
Source organism: Solidago caesia (assembly GCA_028566075.1). NCBI lineage: Eukaryota > Viridiplantae > Streptophyta > Magnoliopsida > Asterales > Asteraceae > Solidago > Solidago caesia. The sequence continues at coordinate 6,871,595 of JAOXNX010000032.1, forward strand.
GATCAAATAGGTAACATAAATAATCTCTGTTTTTGGCAAACATCGAACTTCACTGAAAGCCTTATCACTAAGTTGGATAGCTGGGTACAACAGAAACATAGATCCTTGAGCAACTAGCTATTCTATTTGGCCATGCATCTCAAAATTCACTATTCCATTTGAACAGGCCAATGATGCTATGCTCTAATGTTGGCTCTGCATGGGACTTGAAAACTTCTAAAAAGTATTAGCTAAAAATGAAACACGCCTAATGGGTTGGACATGTCGATAGTCGTCCAAGGCTTACACATAAGCTACTAAATTGTTCATTAAAAAACCTGGGTTATTTCGGTAATCATATTTAAAAGGCTTATTTATCACAAAAATTTAAACTTGTTTGATAAAGTGCTTTGGATCAACCTGCTCGCACCAACCCAGATAAAAATAAAATAACATTTTCTGACCTAGTACCCGACCCACTCATTTTTCCACCTCTAAAACTAAGCTTCCAGCGTATCATTCAACTCTAACTGGTATTAGTGTGCACACTCAAGTGAGAGCAAGTGGAAAGGAAGTGGAAAAACTAACCACATCTTTGACATATGGAACGATCAAGGGATGTTCAATTATCAATGCTCCGGCAACCTTGAGCACGAGCCCCTCTTCAAGCTGTGCAACAGTATGGAAAGACACGTGTAAGTTATCTGATTATTGGGAAAAAGAAAGCTGCAATGGCAATGTTGTTTACCAGCTTATCAATAACATGGTCCGGTATCTCATGGAAATGAATCTGCAATCATTAACAAAGGTCTTAACATTAATGGATCACCACAAACGTTACTGTACACATACGAATTACCATTTTCCTTGAGTCCACATTGACACGACATTAAAAATTGAAATATATGACGAAGATATCATAAAGGTTCAAAGGTGGCAATTTATACCAATTCACAATCACTTCAATCGGGTTAAGCTTTATCACTATTCTAGAATAGGTCAAACAGGTTACATAAAAGGAAATAGCTTAAAAAGAAACTAGTCAAAAAGGTTGAAAGTCGCCTAAAATGTACCTTAATGCATAGAACCTCCTACATCATTTTATCTTTAATAAATTACATTTGGGTTGAAATAATGGAACTTTTGTAATCGTGTTCGACATTTTGACACACTAGTTAACTTTAAACAATTTAACAATCTGGACTAAAATTCTAATCCATTTGGACCCGTTTCAAAGTCACCTTTTCAACATGCCCCGCTCATTTTGCCAAGATTCAATAACTTAGAGATATAGTACCTCTACTTTGTCAAAGTCCCCTTTTGTGAATCCAGTCTTGAGGTTTGTAACCAAAACAGAACTAACAGTGGCGGCATGCTTGCCAGAATACCCTGTCATCAATGCTTTTAAAACCGCCAAAACCAATAACCCACCAGGCAATACAATCGAAATAGTGAAGAAAAAAAAACCTTTAATAAATTGGCGTGCTTCTTCTTCATTTTCAGGCTTCTCCCTAATCATACCTTCATAGACCACCACCTATAAAGTCATGATTAGTTTTAACCAAAACTGAAAGTTTCTTTAAAACTGAGAAAGAGAAAAGTACTGTGAAAAGTATATGATGACCTCAAATTACGGATAGTTTGTTTTTTAAAAACTACCACTCTATTTGGATATATTTCAAATTCACAATAGTGTTTCCTTTGGTTTTTAGAATACAATGCTAGGTAGTAGGTAGATATGGGCGTCACTTCACATTGCTTAATTGGGAATGCCATGTTATTATGCAACAACATTCAGAGGATAAGAAAACGCATGCCATACTAATATGCAACAATGTTAGAAGTATAAGAAAAGGTTAAGGAATTGATTTATACTTGGTCACAAGTAATTAGTAGTGTTGGCTCGGCATCCTTGTCTTCACCAATATGGCGCTTTGGGTTACCTTCTGCCTAATAACAACTATTTATTAACACAAATTAAAAACAATAAACTGAAACTGACAACAAATGAGTACCAAATCATCGAACACAACTCCTATGACGCAACAGAAAAATGCTATCGTGTATAAGCATTGGTGTTGCTAATCAAGTCATATGTTAAAGTAACTAACGTACACAGTTGGGCAGTCTTCTTGCATAAATATCGTTTTCTAGTAAACTGTATGGTTAACAATGTTGACTCATAATATTTCAAATTCGATTAACGGTATCTTAACAAAATGAAATTGGGAGAGAAAAAGAAAATACATACTGTGTCAGCCGCGATTAAAATACTTGGTTTCATGTCCTTCTGGTCATTACTAGTTTGAAGCTTGGAGACAATGGCATCAGCCTGTGACAAAACATTAACATAGATTATAGACAATAGACAATAGGAACAATTAAATCAGAAGTTATATCGTGATACATCTTATTAGAACTGAAGATGTGTATATGGGCATTTGAATTTGCGTTTTGCAAGGGATTATCTAATAACCATGAATTGAAGGTGTAAAACTCAGATTTTAACATTTGGTTTAATAAAATCTGAATTTCTCACTATTTAAGAGTCATGTAACGAGTTTTAAACGATTAGTTTGATAGCCCTGTAGCCGCAACAAAACTGATGTATCATCAAAGAGTGAAGTGAAGTCACCTACTTACGCAATATTCGAACCTAAATTAAGGGACTTATACTCCACTTCCACTAAGTATCTCAAGACGATTTCCTTGTTGGTCCATTTATCTACTACGAGTAGCATAATTATCTGATGCTTACAACTTCAAGCACATCCAAAAACTATCTTCAACAACCCGTTTTACTACAGATGTTATCTTATTCTAAATACTCAATACCCCGTTTCACAACGCACACCCAAGCACTCCCACCCGTTAAAGTCCTAAATCCCAAAAAAAGGCTAATAATAACTAACTTATTGACTACTAACATAGAGTTCTAATCTTAGTCGTTTTATATTGTCGTTAAAACAAGAAGCAAAGACTACCTTTGCCTTTGCAAGAGCCATCACTAACTCTTCTGGTTTTTCGGTCCGAATAGCTTTCTCATCTATATCTGCAGACTGTATATACATATACATATAGTAAAAAAAAAAATTCAATTTTTCTTTTTTCATATAAATACACACAAATAATATATATACCATGAGAGTAAACTCATATCCCATTTCAGATAATATTTTTCGACGTGCAATCGAAGATGATCCCAATATTATCTACACAACAAATATCAAAATTAAACAATCAAGTTTCATGAAAAGTGACATCATCATATATTCATATATAATGCAAATTTATGTTGGGGAAACAAAGGGTATGAAGAAAAAATATGCATTGGGATGGAAATATACAAAAAGAAGGAGAATAATACCTTAAATGGAGATTCAAGTGGCTCCATGGAACAGAAATGAGTTTGGAAGATTGAAAGAGTTGCAAAGTGTTTGGTTTTTTTTTTTTTTTTTTTTTTTTTAGGGCTTGAGCAAAACTA
>JAOXNX010000032.1:6923355-6937334 GCA_028566075.1 Solidago caesia
GTAAATAAATTCGTTTAGGTATGATACGTGCAATTTGGCATATTCGTCAGGTACCATCCTTGTAATTTACCCTAAATGTTATGTTTAACATGTTCATAAACGCTTTGAAAATATTGTACATTACAAAAAATTGTCTCCTGCAGTACGTTTTGTTTAACAAAATCCAATAAATATTGGGATATCATTTGTACTGCAATATTATGTAATCTTTGGTACTGCACCTCTCACTTATCGGATATTCAATATGTACATTCAAAAAACTTTAAGGGCAAAATGAAAACTTTTTTCTTAACAAATCTTTTTTTTTTATTTAAAGTTTACTATTATTCACAACTACCAACCCCATCAAATAGTGGGGTGGCGATCATATACAAAACCGCTATTACATCAAGTCAAAATTGCACCACTTATCCCAAGTGATAGCCCAACGTTTTCTTCTATTTCTATACCATAAAAAACCTAAAATTTTTACTTCTTGGATTATACCGTCGACATTAATCTTGCCATTGTCGAACCTCTTGCCATTCCGGGCTTTCCAAATACTCCAACACGTAATGACCACAATGCCTTTAATAACTTCCTTCTTTCTCCCCCCAATATATATGTATCTAGTTTCAGTTTTACACACGAAAATTCACATAATCTCTTAGTTCAAACTAAAATTCCTAGTTACCTTTGGTTAGAGTTGTCCATGAGGCAATTAGTAGAGTCGGATTACTTTATAGTGAAAACGATCACACGAGTCAAAGGAAAATCTGGTATTCCCAAACTCAAAATCCTACACTCGATCCTATTCAATGTTAGTGGGTTTGTCGAAGCAACCACAGTTTGACATAAGCTACTTGCTTGAAAATGATAAAACAAAAATTCAAAGTATTAATGTGTGTAACTTCTGGTTTGAGCTTAGTTGCCCACTTATTGGTCCAAGTCAATCTTTCTTTTTAGTGTTAGTAGAACATTGAGCCTCATGTTACAGTTCAACGACCTAAACAATTTGGTGCAGTCAGTTTTATAACGTTAGTCGTCATTTATAAAAGAAAATTATTTATATATTTGAATACTCTAGGGAACATGGACCTTTTTTAACCGGCTCATTCTGGACACTTAAATGTTCATGACCGGCCCTAACCACCTTATTCGGAAAACATAACTTGTCTTGGTTGAGAATTTGAGATTTAACCTCTTCATTTGGAAAATATAGGTCATCCGTATAAGAAGAAATCCTGATCTTTTCATTCAATAGTCTGGATGCAGGCTTTGAAATTTAATTTAAATATAAAAAAGAATGGCCCATGCAGGTCTCGAACCTGCGACCTTCGCGTTATTAGCACGACGCTCTAACCAGCTGAGCTAATAGGCCAGTTGATACTTTTATGTCCAAGTTTATAAATAAAGCAACTTAATCTCTATATTTCTTTTAAAACCATAATATATCACAATGCAGTTTTAAAATCAAATAACTTTATATATGCAAATGATCAGTTTGGGCACACATATACAAGATTTTTTACATGTAAATTTATAAGTTTAAAACCTCAATCATTTAACTGAAAAATAACACACAAATGCAAGTAACGATTTGTGTTTACAGCCAAATTATAAGTTTAAAACCTCATTCATTTGTATTTGAATTTAAAACCTCTATCATTTAACCGAAAAATAATTCAAAACCTCTATCATTTAACCGAAAAATAATTCAAAACCTCAATCATTTAACCGAAAAATAACACACAAATGCAAGTAACGATTTGTGTTTAAAGCCAAATTATTACATTTTCCATTACAAGATTCTTTGAAATGATAGTTGAATGGAAATAGAATACTTGCAAAGATGAAACATAAAGTTGCCTACAATAGAGGTTAAGAAGCCTTCATAAGCTAGCACTACCTCCTTCCATAAGCCTTCCAAGGTATCAAACCAACCATGTCCTTGTACTATTTACCACAAATCATTTCCTGTTCATTTGCTACATTCAATCACCATGGCAGACCAAAGATCGGCCTTTCGCTTTCGTGTCCCTCGGTTGAGACCCTCTGTCCCACCTCCTCGTCCCACTACTCCCGCCGCCCAAACCACGGCAAGAAGGCCACCTAGACCACAACCTGTACCACCTCCACCACGTGCACCATTACCATCACCGCCACCAGCATTACCGGTTAGACCACCTCCACCTGAAGTACAGGCTGCATTACCACCTACGCCACCAAGTCAGCCGCCTCTAGGCACTGTCCCAGCTTCATCACCCGAGCCATCAGTTTTGCCAACACCATTACTACAAGTGCAAACTGCATCATCACAAACACCAACAAATCAATCTTTGGGCAGAGTCCCTGACTCATTACCCGAGCCAGCAGTTAGACCAACAACATTAGCACCACCACCACCAACACAAGTACCACCTGCATCACCCCCATTGCCACCAGTTCGATCTTTGGGCACAGTCCCTGATTCACCACCAGAACCACAAGCTAAATCATCACCACCACCAGAACACGAACCACCATCAATTGAACCAACACCCTCACCAACCTCTTCATCGTCTCATTCGCGCATTCAGTCACCAGTTTCTTCACATCCACCATCACCATCTCGTACGTCCACTCACCCACCTTCTTCACCTACATTGCTCCAGCCACGTAATCCACCTGAAGCTGAAAGATCAACAAAAGAAGCTTCAAATGACGGTCAAAAAGATGCCGATCATGCTAGCGATGCAACACCTAATGATACAATAAACAAAGTGGCAGGAGAAATGAAAACCGTCCCACAAACTCATGAAGAAACATCCATGGAGCTATCAAGTGAGCATTCTAATTCAGAATCGCATTTCAAAGAAACCAAATCAATACTTTCACATCCAGGTAACGAATTCCAAGAACCTGAACATTCTAAAAACACCGAACCAAACGGATTACAACGTGAAGAAAGCACGGATAACGTTCATACAGAACCAACAAGCCAAATTTGGAATGAGAAATCTCCAAGTGTTATTACACTTGCTGGGAAAAACCGAGGGACGTCGATGCATATAAGTTCTGGTGCAAACAGACGAGAAAGATCAATTCATATCACTAGAAGGTACAAACACAACCCTGATGAGATGACAGACACTACTACTGATGGAGAAGAAAGCTCGGCCGAAAAGGAACTAGAAAAGGAAAATGAGGATAAAACTGCGTATATTAACTGCAATATTCAAGGGATTAATAACTCAATGGTGTTCAATTGCTCAATTACTGAAAATAACCCTGGTGTTCATTTAGGTTCTTGGGATCCAAAGGGTGTGAAGAAACCGAAAAGGAAGTATACAAAGTTGATGGATAAGAATAAGGTTAAACTCAACATTAGCCCGTCACAGAAGCGTACTATCAGAAGGAGATGCCTAAGAGGCCTTTTCGTGGAGTCGAGTGATTCTGACCCGAATGATCCACAGAAGCCCAGGCGACATGGTTGTCGCTATAGCAGTGGGGAGAAAAGTAACAAAGATGACAAGATGGATGTATCTTAATTTTAGTTCATTTGCTACAAAAATGTATAGAATAAGGGAAGGATGATTATCCACCATCAATGATACTCTTGTGTTTTCTTGATCTAACTGTACAAATCATTTGTGCTTTGGGTTTCCTGATTCTATTTAATCTGTGAAGTTAATGGGTTGGTTTCGGTTATGGTTTATCTATTATGGGTCAAACAAGAACAAAAATGAGTTAAACATACAAGGATTGCCTAACGGGCGATTTTAATTTATAAAAGTATAAAAACTTTAGACGAAAGTGTTTCTGGTCAACCCAACCCAGCTTGTGCCGAAGATTACATATTTGACCCAGTCCATTTTGACCTGTTACCCAATCAGCCCATTTTGCTACCTCTATATAATCTACAACTAGAATAACCGGAACGGAATATGTATCAATTTTATGTGGATTTCTTTCATATTTGACGGAATCTAACTATGCATAGGTCCTCCAAAAGGTTGAAGGAAGCTCTGCTCTTGGCATGAAACTAGAGGATCAAGATCATCATTTAAAGTATTTACAAAGATTTTAGAGGATACGAAAAGCATGATAACATGGGGCAGAATAGCAATAAGCCAAGTTTTTATTCACATGCTGGTTTAGTGTCGAAACTGCTTAAACATATCGCAAATGCCTGAAAAGTAGATAACGGGTAGCAATAATCCATAGTAAAGATATCTTTTCCGATTTTCCCAAACTGTAGTATCACATCCTCTTGTTGTTCCGAACGTTGACTACTTTGGGGCATGTCAATTGCCAACTGGAAGTTCTTAACAGATGCAACAGTAACACGCCCTTTGAAATTTAAGCACCAACACTGCAGTTGCTCGTGCCACCTAGGTGTTTTATTTTTTAAAATCAACGGGTCTTCTTTCTTGTTTGAAGCTTGGAAATTAGGTGATAAGTCATCATCTAAAAATGTTGATGGAGTAGGGGCAGTCCCATCTTCTTCAACTGCAGATGAAGGGATTGTGTTCATTGTGCACTGCATTCTTCTTGGCCCTTTAGTTCTTAGAAAATTAAGCTCATAAGATATCATGATCACTTTGGATTTGACCAATGGTAATACCACACAAGAAACCGTCTTTGACCCAAATTTCGGGTTTGACTGGATAAGAGGGTCACCAGGAGGCTGATCATAAAGGACAAACTTGGTGCCAAGAAAATTGGAACTGCTCACAAATAAAATCAGTCGGTAAGTGAAAAGGAAGAAAAATTCAGAGATATAATAAGATGTCGTTACTTTGATTCATTTATTTATAAACGAGTCAATTTGGGTTGTGTTTTAACTCAAATGGGTCAAGTTAAAAAGTTTAGCTAAAAGTGGAACGTAATGGGTTAAGAGTCCTTCGAGTATAGACTTAGTTTGATAATAGTACTGGCTTTGTAATTACAAATAGTGCATCAATAATCGATAAATACTTTTTAGAAAATGGAAAAAAGACTCGTCCAGAACCTGTTTGATGCATTACCTAACCTGCTCAACCCATCCATATTGCAACCTCTAGAAATATCGAATGAGATAATTTGAAAACTAACCTTAATTTTCCAACGTAAGTATTGCTGGCTCGAGAAAACTCATCAGCAGCTAATGATATCAGAAACTCTGTTCCTGTAGCCTTTCTCACCTTCTTTGCTGCCAACAACAACTTGCTTGCATCTCCAGCCAATGCTGTAATTATCAGAATCCATCAATATTATCACTTATTAGTTTTTATCCAATCTAATGACGACAAAATTGATCATCTAATATTCTCTAACAAAATTAACATCAGAGGTTTCAAAATGGTCAGGTGGACTGCATTGTATAACAGGTCTAAATGTGTAGTTTTTAAATGAGAGTTGAAATGGTTGGGCTGGCTTGCAAGAACTTTTTGGTCTTCTCATTTTGAAGTACAAAATGTATGCGACGTTTAGTTCGGTGATTTTATGCACTTTCAAAACACTTTAGGCAACTTTCAGCTCGTGTTACCAATTCAACATTTCAATCTTAGCTAAAAATTTTAGTATTGTCCATTTGACCCGTTAGACAGGAACTATAACACAAATCAACCCATTTAACCATAAATGGGTCAAAATTGAGACCTCTAAGTGAAGTGAAATCAGGATTTTATAACGGAAAATTCGTACCTGGGCTCAAGCCAAGATATAACTGAAATGTTGAACTAGTCCTATCCCTCCTTATAAAACATTGAATGGGTTCACCTCTTGTTCCAGGCTGAAATTCAAGAATCACAGTAAACCGACAATGCTCAAATATATTTTTAGTAGAATACATAAAATAATAATTGTGGGGACTTAATGAAATCAAATTTGAAGCATGAACTACCTGTTTCAATGAAATGGGGAAAGTGATCAACCCACATTGCTCAGGTGTTTTTACAACCTGTTTCACAGTATCCCTCCACAACCTGCACACTGCAGCACAAACAACCACATCTCGTCTAGCCGGCCACGACGTCTTGCTAGCCTCAACTCGCTTAATTATATCAAGAAGCAACTCAAATGGCAAATTCTTCCATTTTTCGTCAATGATCAAAGGTGACGGTAATGGCCTTTCATAGTTAACCGGAGCTATATGTGATCTACCTCGCGTTTTCTTCTGAATTCTTTTTCTTGATTTGATTCCAGTACTACCCTCTTCTGTATTCGGTCCAACTAGACATTTGATCAGTGGCATGTTTATATAGTTTCCCCTTCTGTATTCGAAACGAAAAAAATTAATAAAACCACATATGGTAAACATTATATGATCACTATCTAACTCACAAAATAATCACAACTTATAAGGTGGCCTAGTGGTCAACCGTCTTGTCCTAACAAGACTTTGAACCTCACAAGGTAAACTTTTCCGTCCCAGAAAAAGGGTTCAGAAACGATCATAGGATTTGAAAACCTTCTCCGTTTACCCGTTAATCTAAATCACAAAGTATAAAAACAAATTATCAAAAATTGAAAATAAAATGGAAGCTTGATATGCTACCTTTGTGTTATAGGCAAACTTGATGCCTATTGTTCAATAATTTTGTGCACTACTGTGCCAAACAGCAAAAGCTGGCTCATGCATTATAAAAAATACAATGTGGTCATATTATGAGAAAATCTTGCTCAAGATATAGAAATGGAAAAGAAGCAAATACTTTTTACTTTTGAAAAATGCTAAATGCAGCCCTTGCTCTTAACGTGCATAAAAAATTGTACTTTCCATATCAAAAACTCACCCCTTAATTTTATGGTAAGTATACAACTATTTAATGCACCTTATATACAGCCCTTAGGGCTTTATTTAGCAAAACCCTTATTTTTTTTATGCAATATGTTGGGAAAGCAACTAATAAAAGGAAGCTATTTTGAACTCATGCATGGATTCAACATGATTACATAACATGGTGGAATAAATGCAATGATTCAAAAAAAATATATGAAAATTAAAAGAAATCATTGCTTTAAAATGATTTTTTATTTTATTTTTATCGGATACGAAGCCTTGACCTTCGTTTAATTTGAAGTGAAGTTTGACAATGTAGGGTTAGCCCATTTGATAGAGACTCTTGTCTCTTAGTAGAGTAAATTTGTCGTTAAAAAAAAAGAAGTTGAATGAAGTTTTTACCAAGTAATTTTCGATTTGAAAGTTACTTATCTTTTTGGAGTCGGGCTTTACGTGAGTTCATTTATATAGTTTACCAATCTTTCCTTACATTTGTCTTTTCAAAGACAAAAAATCACAAACAACTAAAGGATTACTAAACTTATTTCTCGTAATGGACTATTGCTAAATTTGGGGGTCCATGAATATGGAGGCCTATAAGACCGCACCACTCATAGTTTCATACGCGGCATGAAACTAGAAAAGGCTAAATTAGTTTTTTTTTTAATAAAAGGATTACAAAAGGAAGTATTGATTAATTTCAAGTCAGTTAAAGAATGACTTGATTAATAAACATGACCCGATAGTTCATGTAAACAGTCACGTCAACATTAACAGTAAAATTTACGGCCAACCTACAATTTGATTTTTCAACGAGTAACAGAAAATTATGTTGTGTTTTGCTTTTGGCCCTATTATTAAAATTTAAAAAAAATAGTTTTATCTTTACCTGTTCATTGTACTTGCGCAGGGATCCAAAAATTCGTCAAGATAGTAAAAAGTTTAACAAATAACAAGTGAGCAGTAAAAGTGTTCACGTTTTAATGTCTCCTTCACCCCAACAATTTACACAAGTGGGACATATTTCGATAACATATTTTGGGAATGACAAATATAATGAACTAAAATCATGATACAATGTCATGGTATTTTGGAAATTGATTGCCCCCTCTCCTTCATCATATTTCTTAGTTGTCGTGTAATGATTATTCCAAGACGCATGGTATTTAACTATGGTATTTATTATTTAACTCTAGAATGTGGTATGCAGAAATTATCGTGGGTATGCCGTATGCATGAATACTGGTAGGTTACTCGCACTATGTGGCGTTGGTGAATAAGGAAGACGGTACTGGTCGGCACTCGCCGGCAATAATAGATATAGCCATTGTTTACAATGGTCATCAACATCGTTGTTGGCTATGTTGATCACCGGCGAAGGACACAAATAGTAATGTTTTTACCAGTATATTGTCGGCAGCGAATCTAGAACTAAAACTAACGTAGGTCCTTAATCTAACTAATATAAAAATACATACAGGTCAAACGAGTCGGGTCATTATTACCAAAAATATAATTCAGAATTTTGTTAAGATTCTTATAGTATTTTTGCGATGGGCGTGTTTCATACTTTGAAAATATCTAATAAGTATATAGCTCTTAATACAATTTAGCAGAAATACTAAATAATAAAATAGAGGTGATAAACTCACATGTTTTTATCTATCCACAATAATGACTGCATCATTGTAACACCCAAAAATTTAAAGCCATTTTTTTTATATAGAATCTGATGATCAAGTTGCGGCGCAACATTTTAACATAAAACATGTCTCCAAAAGATGCGGCGCAACATCACAGGTTGCGGCGCAACCTGTGCAGTACATGCACAAAATTCATTTTGACACTTTGGACACACTTCCCTTTCATCACAAATCATTTTGAAAATGCTATACACCAAACTACATGATACACATCAAATACTAAACAAAAAAGAAAAAAATTGCTCGTTACCCTCGTTATGCCGTTCATGAGACCCCCATCATGAAGGCTGTAACAAGACACACCGTTATTTGTTATTTATCTGATGTGACATGTATCAAATGGATCACGGATCCATTAAGAGTGCTCTAACTAGTAATTTTTGGAACTTAAGACTGAAACGGATTATAGATAGGGTGAGTCATAATTTGCATACAACGTGGAGGTTGTTTTGAACCTTTTTCTAAAACTTTAAGAAATGAAAAACAAGAGACAATAATGAAAATCGAACATCAAACCTGAGACTTTCATAAGACACGAACAAATAGGATGTTTACCAACAAGCTGTTTTCTTTATCAAAAAAGATTAGGAGGCCTAAAAATGACACCTAAAAATTAACCTAACAATGGGCCCATTAATTAATTTATGTTAAACTACTATACCCCTATTTTTACTAAATGGATGGAGTGATGGACACCCAAAATTAAACCTTTTCTTTGCCTATAATATACAATTACACATATCTTGCCTCCATATTAAAACCTCTTTTACATATATATATATAACTTATCTTCCGTGTAAGTCTTCTTCTAACCCTAATGATCATATAAAAGGTTGTATTAATAATTACTATATTTTACTTTTTTGTGGTTGTATTTGAATTTGTTTATGATGTAATCAAGGTTGTAAATATCGGTTATCGGTATATTATCGGCCGACCCCCTTGAAGCAATATATCGAACGTAGCGACGATATATCGGGGACCCTAAATTATAAAGGAATTTATTTAATATATATAGGGGTTGGTTATTGTAAAACAATATTTATAGTAAAACAAATAAGAAACGATAGTAACCGTTGGATCAAGATTAGTAATTATTAATAATTTTAAAAATTAAAAACTATTTTTAATACATTAAATGGATACATAAGGGGTTTTTGGGTATTTTGCAACTCATGTCAAATCAATTGTTTCATCAGTTTCTCTTGACCACATAAATATCTTCTCTTGCTTTTTTGGTAAATTAGAGTTCATTGCTTTGGTTTGACCACAGTTCACAACATGTTCGTGAAAAATCTTAGGGCTTAAAATTAGTGAAGCGGATTTCCAGTGCATCAAAGGCGTCAATAAAAGGATTGGGGAAACCCTGTTTGTTCTTCATTGGGTTTGGTTTGTAGTTTATATTAAAAAAAAAAAGAGGAAAAAATGAGCATGTAGATCAGTGCATCGAAGAATGTTGCAACCCGTAAGTATTTTGTTGTATCTGTTTATGCATCATAATGTATGTGTTGTCTATGTAGTATTGGTGCTTTGTTATGTATTTCTAGTGTGTATATTTACAGCAACTAGGAGAAGTGGGCGACTGATGATGTTAAGCAAGCCTAGAACTTCCAACCAGCCACCGGTATACGTGGACATGACAAGCGGTGATCATGATTCAGCTGAAACACCTGAACGAAGGAGGAAAGAGAAGGAAGATGGGATTGGTAGAGTCACAAATAATAAAGGTATGAGCTATTATCTGAATATGATAGTGTTAAACCTGGCTTGTTTTATATGTCTAAAAATACTTGATTCCTGTATCAATGTGCAACATCCGTTAGTTTATGTGGGCTTGTATGTGTTATGTCGACCCCTGTTTTCAATTTTATTTATGTTTGTGGGCATTGGAAAAAATCACCGGATAATGAAATAAGCTGTAGTAGTATTAATGGGTTGATGTGTGTGCATCAGGTGTTATGATATGTGGATTTATATATGGATTTTTTTTATACATATTTGAGGTGCATCATGTTGTATCATGTTTTCCATCATGGTGAATGATTTTATCCCTGAGTGTTTGTTTGGTGCATCTTGGTGGTTGTAGGTGAATAAGTTAATGTGTAATTGCTGACCCTTTTTAATGGGATTGTGGGCACTGGAAAAAATCGTCGGATAATGAAATAAGTTGTAGTAGTATTCATGGGTTAATGTATGTGCATCATGTGGTATGATATGTGGATTTGTATATGAAGGTAGTGTTTTTTTTTAAAGATTTAAAGTGCATCATGTCGTATCATGTTTTCCATCATGGTGAATGATTTTATTCCTGAGTGTTAGTTTGGTGCATCTTGGTGGTTGTATGTGAATAACTTAATTTGTAATAACTGACCTTTTTTAATGTGATTGTGAATGATCAGATGGTGCGAAGGGTACGTCAGTGAGAAACCAAAGAAATATGAAAGAAGTGAGTGTGACCAGTAAATATGAAGCTGGGGAATGTAGCACAGCTGTGAATAAGAGACAAGATGATAAAAGATTGAACGTGGTGGCAGGGAAGAGAAAGACGACGACAGCAGGCGGAAAGAGAGCAGGTGCAGTTGTTGGGAAGGCCGAGTTGGATGAAAATGATGCACATAGGCATCATCGACTGAGGATAAGAAACCCACCGCTCTGCTTATATCTATTGGTGCAAAGTTTAAGCGATAATGAAAAAAGGGACATTAGGGAGTTAGGATTTGATACTATTATCGATTTTAACATTAGTGAGCTACTGACTATATTAGCACAAATGGCAGTTGATTCTTTTGATCATGTGAGGTGTGTTCTGAATGTGAAGGGGGAGATGGTAAAAGTCACAAAGGAGACGATTAACAAGTATCTTGGTGTACCAATAGGGGGTGAACGAGTTAACGCGTTGAAGTCAGCCAAAGTTTAGGATGTCATCACACAGAACTGGAGAACACAATTCAAAAAAGAACATAAAAGAATCTCAGCTTGTAATGTGTATGATGAACTGTTGAAACAGAAATCTGGGGGCAGGGTGTTCAAGCTGAACTTTTTAGTCTTATTTGTGACTATTATGGCTGAAGGAAATAAATGTTCTCCTGTGAATCAAAAGTTATTGCCATGCTTGAATGATCTGGATAGAGTCAAACATATGGACTGGTGTGGGTATATATTGGAGTGTTTGATGAGAACAAAACTAGATTGGGGTACGACTAAACATTACAATGGGCCCCTGTTGTTTTTGGTGGTAAGTAATGCATTAGTGTGTACGTAAGTTGTGTTTTTGGTGGTAAGTAATGCTGGTGGTGGGGTTGTCATTAAGGAGCAGGTACATGTGATAGCAAGTGGTATACATGAGAAGGCGGACTTGAACGAAGCTGTATCTACTATGAACTCCAACAAACGAATGCGATTGAGTGGAGGTATACTTGTACTATTATACTAGCGTGAAAAGACGTTCACTAAATCTATAACCAAAAAAAAGTTTAGCAGTTATCAAAATGAGTTTTTTTGGTTTAGGTGTTGATGGCCAGCGAGTATCAGGTAAACAAGACTAGAAGAGTCAACCCAGCATCCAGGTATCAAACAAATCTTTTCCAATGTTATCCGTTAGTAAATTTAGTAAAAATTTGAAATCTGCTATGTATGTGAATCACTGTTGCACGTGTATATGATGCAGGAATGCAAGGCAATGGTTTCAAAGTTGATTGACAACATCAAAAATGAGATAACAAAAGTGAGTGAAATACTGCAAAGTGTGGGGGCTGAAAACACAGAAGACGTGGAACTGTTAGATATGGAACTTATGCGGTCTAGGATTATAATGGCATGTTAGACAGAAGTAAAGGCAATTACATATCCATCCACAGATGTAGGGAAAGATTACAACGGAGTGATGACGTTACCGGAAATCCAGTTCTTTGCTTCACCAATGGTGATGAAATCAATTGAACTGTCAGAGACGAAACTACTAGAAGAGGTTGAGATGAACAAGAAAGAAAATACGGCAGTAAGAAGTAAAGAAACAGAAGCACATCTAGGATCCTCAAATTGGGATTTGGGAATAACACAGCAAATGAAAGAAGAATGGGAGGAGAATGATATGGGGATAAGAAGACTGAGCTTTGGTGACATGCCAGAAATTCCAAAAAAGCAGGGAGGTTATGTGTCCACATATTCATAACATAAAACCAAACTAGCTTAAAAAAACCATACATGACCATGTATGCAACAATACCAAAAAAAAGAACTGTTCGATGCCCCATGCCTACGACTATATTATTCAAACTAGATTACCAGTAAAAACCTACTTCAGCCTAACAAGCCGCTTACGAATCCTGTCAGTAGCTGTCGACTTCAACTTCTTTTTCTTATCTGCTGCCATCATACATTAATCCTCCACATCCATTTCAACCGTTTTCCTGTTCGAATTCTCAACCGACGTCAAAATCTTCGTCAAAAACTTAACCCTCAAACTGTTCAGTAGAGCCTTCTGAGCTGCGCCTTCTACTTCCAAACCAACATCAAATCGATCACTTTTTCCTTTGTACAATTCCATGTACCTCATAGCAAAAATACCACTGTCTACGGTGCGTGCTTCCGTTTGTGATCGCATTTTAACAATCTTTGCTCCCAGGTTCATCATCGCATGTGATTGAGGGATTTTTAGGGTTGTCATGTAGTCTGTTAACATGCGTACCTATTATCATGACACAAATCAAACATTACCATACATGGAACAATTATTTCACATATCATTCGCATCATATATCTTATAGTACTAGCTTACTATGCACTGAACCTATACTACATCAACATCATAACACTGGTCCGTACCAAACGTCAAATCCCAGTTTATAATAGGGTTCAGCAATATCCACATATCATCTAAAATAACAAATGCCGCAACTCGGGATCCAAGGTTTGTACGATTTAATTATTAATGAACTAATCGATTGTGATATATATGGTTGTCTGATAACCCTTCTGGTAGACTAACTAGATTTAAATGGACAAGGATATACTTTTTAGGACACGCTCTTTTTCGGTTGAGAAGCTTGTGTTTGAAAGCATCGTGCCCGATGTACCTGTCGATAAAATGGTGATCAATGCATGGAGTTTTTTTTTGTTAAACTATGAAGAGAGGCTAAGGAATCCAAGCACGATGGGTCGTTTGTTCTGCACAACAAACATGGTGGTAAGTCAGGACTTTCACGATTAACAATGTTTAAAGTTTTCAGCTAGGATTATTGTGTAGTCTACTGATGCGTACACTAATATTTTGTAGACAACTGAAATGATAAGCAACATTAATGATTATGACAAGCAGTGTTGAGTCCCGCTGAAATGTATAGATTTGTTGATGACAATCTGACAGTCAACACTTAGGTTTTTCTTTTGGTCCTTGTAATCTGAATCTGGGTCAGACTGATCTGTATCAGATTGATTCACCGATCTGACCCAGATCACACTTCCTGTACTTGTATATAATTAATTCTTTGGAAGTCTGTATTCAACCAAGCTACATCAAATGAAGAATAGCATTCAATCAGAGTCGAAGATGA
>JAOXNX010000032.1:6937434-6952558 GCA_028566075.1 Solidago caesia
CCCCCTTCTCTCTTCCCTTTCAACATTCTGTCTTTAAAATATATAAATTACCCATCAAATTCAAAAGCTTTTTTTTTTTTTATAATTAACTCATACACCTAAAATAAATACACTACCCCCTTTTACATCAATTACCTTTACATTAATAACCACACCGCTGCCGTCGACACCGCCATCACCAACAGTCGCCGCCACCACCATACCGTCGCCGCTACCACTATCGCCGCCGCATCACGCGGGCATCCGTATAGTTTATGTTAATTTTAGACTTTTATATAACACATAAGAATACTTAATAACAAAAAGATATTAATATCTTTAAAAAACTTATAAAAAGATTTAGGGTCATGCTATGTGTACATCTATACCACAGCCGCCGTGTAAACTCTGTTCACCACCATCCATCGTGTAAAAACCAAACAAACAACCATGTTGTAAAATCTAGCCACCACCGTACACCACCTCTTTCCACCACTAGATCAGAAAAACAAACAGACCGAGAAAACAGATCGGAAAAACAGATCGAGAAAACAAACAGATCGTAAAAACAGATTTGTACAAAGTGGTGGTTGTATCTCTTCATGTATAGATCTATACACGATGGTTGGAGGTGGCGAGTGACGTTGGCTGGAGGGGCGACAGCGGCAATGACAGGGAAACGGTTGGGGAAGGACTGAGATTATTGTGTGTGTTTTTTTTTTGATTTGGGAACCCATTGTGTGTGTGTGTGTTTTTGGTTGGGAGTGATATGGGGTGTGATATGGAATGTGTCCTTGTAGACATAGTTATTCAACCACGCCTAATTTGGTGATGTTGGATGTAGACTTGAACAAGACAACGCCGAGACATAGTTTACACCCGAGCTCTCAAACAGGTTATTCACACGAATTTGTGAATCAGATTCCAAAAATATTTCATCGTTACATCGCACGTATTGTAAATGTTTTTGGTGACGGAAACTGTGGATACCGATACTGGTTGTTGCGGTCGGACTTGATGAGCATATTCGAGGGCAGATGAAAGAAGAGTTAGAAAACAAATTTCATATCTATAAGGACATGTTTCATATTGATATAAATTTGTTGTATGAATCTTTGTGTTTCATGGGACGCCTTGTCCAGAAGAATACTGATGACCACGCTTGTGGCAGGTGTGTTGATTGCTAATAAGCTAGATGCGATAGTCCATGTTTTATTTGAAAAAGGTTGTACGACTATCTTTCCTTTTTGGAAAGGTCCAAATGAATGTCAACATCAATCTCTTACGAGCGCATTAGTGAATGGTGAGGGGCATTATGTCATGGTCCAATTGGAAGGAGAGTATCCAATGCCTAACATTACAGCTTATTGGAGTCCTCGCTTTGTTAGCTCGTCAGCAGCTGACTGGAAAACCAACTATAAACCACGTTTAGAACTATATAATCAACTCTGTAGGCGTGAAAAAGTTTTTCTTGATATAAGTGATTAGATATTTTAATGTCATTGTACTTCTTTTTGTTTTAGAGATCTCTTTCTAATTAATGTAATGATTAGAAAATGAACGTGCATAAAATAGTTGTATTTTTATCATAAAATTCAAAGGGTGGGCTTTTAATATGAAAAGTATAATTTTTTTATGCACGCTAACGATAACCCTAGGGGTTGTAGTTAACATTTTCCATTAGAAAAAAATAACGATCATAAATGACATGATTAAATAAACTAATGATTAGCAAAAAGAAACATTTAATGACATAATTAATTAACTAATGATTACGTAGATGTGTCTTTAGCATGTATAGGATGCTTTTAGACACAGCTTGACTAAAAGTGCAACCGAAAGAAAGAGAAAATAGTTAAAGACATGTGTAATGTAATGAATTGATCAATTATGTTTTTAGCTCATTGTTTTGTTTTAGAGACTTATATCGCTACTCTTAACTTATATTCAACTTTCCGAAATGCATATAGACATTAGATGGTTGGTTAGTCAAGATCATTAGAGCATCAGGTAATGCAGGATGACCCAAAACGTCATCTCTATGTCAAATAAACTTTCACTGTTTCATCTAAATGCCGTTATCAAAGCAGGACGACACATAACACCACTTTTTTCATTATATATATATACTCACAAACATATAATACAAAAAGGAAAAAAACAGCGTCCAAACGCCGAACCAAACCTAGCTTGAGAGGTGCGGTGTAGGGGATAGGGCGATGTCTCAACACCGAACCGTCACGTCGGCGACGCAGATGCCAAACCAGCCCATGTCGTATGGTCTTAGAACTTAATAGCCAAAAAAGATTTTTCATTATTTTTAGATTATAAAATTCAAGATACATGTTAAAAGGTTCATATTCGAGAGGTGATTTATATACCACAAAAAGTATTACATTCATCACATTTTATAATGTTTATAGTAAAATCTTATACTTTATACACATACTAAACTATAATAATTGTAAGAAAGAAAAAACAAACAGGAATAACTATACTTGTAACATGACCAAAGTGAAAAGCTCAAAATAGCACATCAAAAATATATTAGTAGTCAATAATTGGAGAATCTAAGAGTGGGAGGTGGTTTCTAGCCTAATGTTAAGTTAACCGAGTTATTAACCTACAGATTATGGGTTCAAGTCGCACAAGATATAACTATGTAGATTGTTATGTAGACAATGATCCATTGATCCAATTGTGAGTCACCCAAGTTTTATCCTTTAGGTTGAGGGTTCGATCCTTACCAAGTGTAAAATCGCTTTCCATTTAAATTTCTTAGTGGTTGGGAGCCTAGTGAAGTTTTCCTTTGGGATGCCTATTCAGTGTGGATGTAGCGGGACTCTGTTTAGATAACCGACTACCCACGTTGGCTAGGCCTTCACCATGTTATGGTGGGGGTTGCCTTAAATCAAAAACTACTCCATTCCAAAAAATAGTAATAATAAATAAATAAGATTGTTATGTAATTTGTTGATTTTTTTTTTTTTAAATGAAAAAAGGTGATTGGTAGTTTGGTACACATAAAATCATTTGAGATAAAATTATTGCTTTTCGATCTGAAGGCCCAATTATTGAAGGTTGCGGCCATGCGGGTGCCAATAGATTGTGGGTTGGATAATATACACCAATTGAAATAGAAAGTCACTTAAGGTGGTGTTATTTCCACCATATAAGACAAACGACCATACATCAAATAATGCATACTGTACAAGTGTTTTATGCATAAAAGTGGTGGAAATAGACAATAGGATGGTGGAAATAGAAAGTCACTTAAAAATAGTTATACTAACATCAGATTTCTCTACACATGCATCTACCCTTGAATTATCGACATGTTTCTCAACGATTTGATTCATTGATTGTCATCAAAGAATTTTCCAAGCATATGTGGTTATTGTTTTGGAATGAAAAATCCACACTTTGTTACAAAGGACAGCCAAAATATTCACGACACTTTTGTAGAGTGACAATTACAAGCCCATAAGACCGGCGTTTTTGGTCCAACGCACCGAGATCCCGGCACGTCCGGTTATGGTTCCGGCATATTCGTCAGTGTTTTCTCCCAATTTATTGGCGACCGCATTGTTCCTTTGGGTGTGTTTGGTTTGTTTATTTCCTTTGTAATCCGACCATAGGCGGAAGTACATATGAGAGGGGGGTTAAATGCACCCCCAATTTTAAAATTTTTTTGGAGGTTTAGTGTAAAATTGTAGGTTTTTTAGCGTGTGTACCTCCAATTTTTTATATTCCAAAAATTCTGAACCCCCTAAAAATATTTTCTGGCTCCACCACTGAATCCGACGGTAATAAAAAAAATTTATTTATTTATAATCCATTTGCAACAATCAAAGAATTAAAATTTGTGTATGTATATGTGGCCAATGCTCATTTAAGACACCAACGGTTGGAATTTGTTTTTTTCCACCCAAAAAGTCCATAAATAGATACCATATTAACCATATCATGGTAATAATCTTAAAACTTTTTATCTATACTTACTATATAAAAATTCTCCACCCCACTACCAAACAAAAAAGTTAGAAAATTTTTACACAAGAAATTATCATTCTACCCTTAATGAATTAATTTATACATTCAATCTTTTATTTTTTAAAATATCTCCACTATCCTTTTACATTACTACACCCACCACCACCAACAGTCCGCCACCACCACCAACGGTTGCCGCTATCACCGCCAGTTGCCGCCACCACCACACCGCCGCTGCCGCATTGCGCGGATACAATGCTATCTATATATACATTTTACAATTTCATTCAACAACAAACGTTTATTCAAAACAACATTATGTATTACACTTTCGATATTAAGATCTAGAAACGTTTGATCAATTATTTTCCGACTTCGATGATGGTGAATTTGCAGACATTTTGCAAAAAAATTTAACACATGGACCAGTAATAAAGACTCGTGAACAAGCCAAAAGTTCGAGATGAAGACGAAGACCTAGGAGAAACATCGTGCGAGATTGTGAAATGGAAAACGCGATGCTAATGCATCTTTACTTTGATGAAAGTCACAGTTGTACAGTCTAACCAGGGTAACCTCTTTTACCCAAAAAAAAGTGACAGTTATACGGACGAGCAATTTGAAAAAAGATATCTGATGACAAGATCCAAGTCCATGCGCATACTCGACAGTATACAAAATTATAATGCAGATCCCCTTCCCCACATTTTAAATGGTTTAAAGAAGGTCCGGATGCATTGAATAGAGCTTCTCTTAGCATTCATCAAAAGTGCACGACGGCGGTACAAAAAATGGCGTATGGTAACCCCAATGATGCGACAGATGAATACTGCAAATGGGCGAAACAACAATGCTTTTCTCATTGGATAATATTTGCAGTAGTGTATATGACCTTTTCGCCAATGTATACTTAAGGAAACCCACTGCCGAAGACATCGAAAGATTATACGAGAAACATGAAGAGGATCATGGGCTACCTAGAATGCTAGGAAGCATTGATTGTATGCATTGGGCATGGTAGAACCGTCCAACAGATGGAGAGATCAATTCAAAAGAGGTTATTGCGGGTATCCAACAATCATACTCGAAGTCATTGCATCGTATGATCTTTGGATATGACATGCTTTCTTTGGGTTAGAAGGGGCGAACAACGACCTCAATGTCCTTCAACAATCTCCGTTGTTGAACGATCTACTGATGGACGCCGCACCACCGAGTGCATTCCGGGAAAATGATGTTGAATACCGCCACGATGATTATCTAGCCGATGTGATTTATTCGGAGTTGCCAACTTTTGTCAAAAGTTTTTCGGCACCACCTTACAAAAAAATTAGGTACTTCAAAAAGGTCAAAGAAAGTGCAAGAAAGGATGTTCAATGGGCATTTGGTGTGCTTCAGGGTAAATGGGTCATAGTGAAGAACCCTACAAGAGCTTGGACCATAAACAAACTATAACGAATCATGTATGTTTGCATCATACATCACCATACTATATAATATATGCGTGTCAATGAAAATGGGCACTCGATAAGGACCTTTCATCCATATTACAACCATCCTACCAACTTTCAAGGTCGAACATTTGAGGAATCGTTACAGCTAGCGTGTATTCATAATACGCAACTAATACGACAAAGAAATACAAATCGCGACCTTTGAAAAGATTTTACGCAACACGTGTGAGAACGACGTAATATATAATTAGTTTAAATGTTTTTAGTGTTCTTTTCTATGTATTTGTTTTTTATAAATTTTAATTAATGTATTTTTTTCAATTAATGTATTTGTTGTTGTAATTATTGTATTTCTATTTATTTTTATTATTAATGAAATGTGTTTTTTAATTTAATATAATATGCTATTTTAATATTAATATAAATAATACCAGCAAACTGCATTTTCATAGTAGAGATTATTGGTAAAAGTGATTCAGTGTGATGAGTAAATACTGTTTTTGATAACTGAAACCAACAAATTGAGATTTCTATGTTAAAAGATGCTATATAAAAAAAAATGAATTTGTGCTCCTTTCACCTGTTCCACACACCATGTATACAATTTGTAGATGTACAGTTTCTCTTTTTCTCAAAAGAAAAACTAATGGCAAGCGAGAAAAGCAGAATTTTGGTCATTGGAGGAACCGGGTACATCGGAAAGTTCATAGTCGAAGCTAGCACAATGGCTGGCCTCCTGACCTTCATTTTGGATCGTGAATAGACTGTGGCGGACCCTGTGAAAAATAAGCTCGTTGAGAGCTTCAAGAACTCCGGTGTCACTCTTGTTTACGTATGTTTCATTTCGCTTCGTAACTTACTTAGTATTAGTATTAGTATTAGTATTAGTATTAGTACTAGTATTAGTAATATGTGAAACAAGTTCATTATGAAATCTTCTATATTGTCCGTAACTTGCTTGATGATTATCTTAAGAACGTTTAATTAATGATGATCAGGGAGATTTAAATGATCATGAAAGTTTAGTGAAGGCAGTCAAGCAAGTAGATATCGTGATTTCTACCGTTAGTAAGATGCAAATACCAAATCAGACAAAAATCATAGATGTTATCAAAGAAGCTGGAAATATTAAGGTGAATACTGCGTAGCTTGTTACAATATATTTGACAGTTTTTACTCACTAATATGAAAAAATGGCTTGATTACTAACTTTGATTGATTAATTGGTCGATTTAGAGGTTTTTACCATCCGAATTTGGAGTAGACGTAGACCATCAATCCGCGGTTGAGCCAGCTAGTAAGACATTTGATGAAAAAGCTCAAATCCGTAGAGCTAGCTATCGTGGACCATCACATATGTTGTTAGCAACTGCTTTGCGGGCATCTTCCTGCAGCTGCCTACATTGGCTCAACCCGGAGATGCCGCTACACCTCCTAGAGATAAAGTAACCATACCCGGTGACAGAAACCCCCAAGGTAATAGAAAACTTGTATCCTTCTTACTAGTTAGCCATGTCCATAATTGGCTTAGTTGGATTAGGTATGGGTGAAAATGAGTTTTATTTTGTGTTTATAATATATATATATATATATATATATAGGTTCTGGTTCAAATAAAACAAGTATTATAGTAAAATAAATAAAACAATCAATTTATCATAACTGAAAATTATTGTGCATCATGAAAATTTTCGTGAATCGGTGTATAAACTTGTACTCTATGAATCTTCGTGCATCAATTTTATCATGATCCAATGGTCAAAATTTTATCTTTTTTATTTTACCTTAATACTTGTTTTACAATAACCAATCCCTATATATATATATAGGTAAATGAATATAAGGTTGTCCTACATCTAAGGTACAGTTACAAGAAAACTAGGCAATCAATATTGCTCGAAATAAACCAATATATATACTAGTATTAATGTCCGTACGATATACGGATTGATAATATGTATGTACGATATACACTTTAAAAAAAGAATTCCACATATAAAAAAACTAAACTATACAATTTTTCGTTATGATCGAAAATTATAATAGATAAGGTAAGAAATATTCATAAATGATCATGAAAGACACAATCGACACGAATTTATGTATAGAAAATTATTAATTAGTTCAAAGTGAATAAATATTAAGTATATAATTGACAAACCTATCAACCAGTTTGACCCATTCATTAACCAGTTCATGTGAGTCAGGTTCGGGTTAGCAAGTAGTGTGTCACGGTTGAACGCTTTGACCTGAAACTTTTAGTAGATCGGGTTAGGGTTGGAAATTTTCAACTCGTCAACCTGACAATCTGACCCCAACCCAATTGACGACCCTGGTCATATTTAGGAATCTAGGATCATCCATTAGGTCGGGTTTTAGTTGACAGGTTCATATGTGGGTTGATAATGTGAAATTATTCGATTCTAAGTTGATCCATTATAAGTTCCAGGCCAGAAATTTTCAACAATGGCCTTCAACCTACTAATGTAGATACACCTCAAGTGACCTGATTAATACATTAGTCATACAGGTTGATTTCAGATCAAATGAGCTTAAAGTCAACCTCTTATGATTTTGTTTAATTAAAATTAAAGCTTTTAAAACAAAGCAATAAACAATACAATTATGCTTATTAAAATAAGATTGTATGAAGTACATGATAACCAAATATCATAAGCTGTACAAAAAGATGATAATCAAAGGCTTATAAAATATCTATGCTTTTTTTTCAAAATAAAAATTTACTTAAAAGTATTTGGGTTTGCAAACCGACCTGGTAAACCAAAAATCCCAACCCAAACGGAAAATAAATCAAGTTGGCGGGCTGTCGGGATAGCAGATTGAGATTATATAATCTTATCATGGTTATTTTTCAGGTACATTCCAGGTCAGGATTTAAATTGAGTCGAATATTACCATGATCCATGTTTGTTTATTTGTATTTGTAGCTGTTTTTAATGAAGAGCATGCCATTGTTACCTACACAATCAGTAGATGATCCAAGAACATTAAACAAGACCCTTTACATTAAACCCCCTAATAACACTTTCTTTAAATGAACTTGTTTCCCTATGGGAGAAGAAGATTGGTAAATCCTTGGAGAAAACTTATGTTCCTGAAGAACAAATTTTGAAACACGTCCAAGATATGCAACCAAAAACTAAGAGAAAAACAATCTGGTATACTCAATTTTTCTACTAAAGCGGTTTTTGTGACTGTTTCAATTCAGAGTCTACATTTCCGATGAATGTTGCATTAGCGACTGGCCATACGATTTTCGTGAAGGGAGATTTGACCAACTTTGAGATAAACTCGTCATTTGGTGTTGAGGCTTCGGAGCTCTATCCGGATGTAAACTACACTACTATCGAAGAATACCTTGATCAATTTGTTTGAATGAACTACAAATTTAGACAATTTGGAAAAATGCTTATAAACCTTTTGAATTGATAGGAGAAAAAAAGAAGCAATAACTTGGCTTATGATTAAAACTTCTATTTGAATAAATTTTTATCATCGATGGAGTTGTACGTGTATCATGATAACTTGGCTTATGATTGAGATAACATCAAAATAAAGAGGAAAAGGAAAGAAGATAAACCACAATTTGGGGAATGGGGACCCAATTAGGTATTTCACATTCTATGAACCAAACTTGATTGTATATGATTTAACTTATATCGTGGGGGACAATTTTGGAGTGCAATTTAAGGCAATGTCAACTTATGATAAAAGTTACATATGTACATATTCCTTTCAACACATCAACTTTTACAACTAAAATTTTCAATTATATTTTAGCATAAGAGGTTTTTACTCTCATGAATAAAAACAATCGTAGGTTAATATTTGAGACTGTAAGCTTGAGTATCATGATCATAGTTTTCAAACTCGTACGAATCACGAGTCGACTTGTACGAGTCAAGTCAAAACAAGTGAAAACGAGGCGACCCGGTGGATGACTCGACTTTGCTCCAGACTCATCTGAGTCGATGCGAGTCACGTTCCGAGTCGATTCGAGTCACCTTATGAGTCAAAAAAAATAAATTATTTTTTATTTTTTAAAAATAATTCTTTTATATGCTTTTAAATTTGATTTTATTTCAATAGTATTCTTTTATTTTTAGCTTAATATATAAATATAATATAATATTATATTTGTACAATAAATACTTGTATATTATTATAAATATATATATATATAATCTAATATCCTGACTCTTACTATTCGAGTCACGTTTCGAATTACGAGTCAAAAAATCAAATTTTCGAGTCGAGTAAAAAAAACCAAGTCAACAGCTATGTATGAAATCTTATTAATGGAGGCCCTAAAGAACACACAAAAAATTAAAATAAAATACACAAAAAATACAGTATATTAAAGGGTCATTTATCGATCTTTATTGCTTTCAAACAATTGCTATATACATTTATCGATCTTTATTGCTTTCAAACAATTGCTATATAGCAATTTGAGACAACTTTATCGATTTCGTAGTGAAAACTTAGTTATTTTTTCTAAGTTAGACCACTGATAACCTTGTCGAAAAAAGATGGAAAAAAAAAATTAAGAATAATCATGTAGTCGAGTAAAAGATCGACAATTTTGCTTATTTGATTAATGTTCTCTAGCAATAAAAATCTGATATTTTTGCTTTGTTCAATACAAGAGTAGTTTCGATTAAAAAATAATTAAAAAAGAGTAAAAAAAATAAAAGAGTAATTAACCTTTAAGTCGGCTGTTAATTATACAATCAATCTCTTAGCTTCTTTTCTTTATAAATTAAGATAAGCAAAGAGACTTAGCAATTAGTCAATTACTATTAGCAAATAATATCTTTTGGGTATATTAGTAACGGATTATTCATATTGCATTTAAAGGCCTTATACAGTTGCACCATTTGCACGTCCTTTAAGACGATCTTGATTACACTACAATTGCATACTTGTTTTTTTTTTTGAACGGCTACAATTGCGTACTTGTATATGATGAGGTAGTAAATTTTGCAATGTACAGTCATTCCTAATGAAAAAATACATCATTGTTTAATCATCAAATTCATATACTCATTCTTAATCTACACCTGAAAAAAATACATCATTGTTTAATCAATTAGTTCGCAACACTCGTAAGATACATATTTGATCCCCGATTTCTTTTTTTTCAACACCCAACTGTAGTAAACTCATTATCCCTTCAACAATAATGCCTTTAAGAGTAGGACGGCGATCCATATACCACCAGATTTTAGCCGTACACCATCAAACATGTTTCACATTATTATACAGTACAATATCTTAAAGCATATTTGGTGATGTACGGCTAAAATATAGTGGTGTACGGATCATCACCAGAGTAATACCATTTGTTAATAACAAAACCTCAGTTATAACACACACAAGTATTGATGCATACAGTTTCTATATTATATTAATAGTAATGGTTTTATTTTATACTACATGTCAACAAGAGATATTATTATAAAAATTACACAAAGTCTTCATATATATGCGCACAAATATTTAATACAAGTTAACATATTGTCTGAATTTTACCGACTGACTAGTTGGCATTTGGTATGATGTAAGACGTAATCAACATATCACTCTATTATGTCAATATCAGGCCGTCTCAACGTTCAGTTCGACCGGTCTGGTTCAAACGGTTTAAATAGGTTCACTGTCGCTAAACTGACCGGTATCTATTGGACATGAAAACTTCAAAATACTGGTCCAATCACGGTCAGACCGGTCGGATCGGCTGGTTCAATAACAATGATAAATACTACTTCCACATTTAGTCGATTTTTGGGTAACCTCGTATTCGTATTTTCGAGTTGATACTATTAAAATTTTGTTGATTTTCAATTACTAAGATATTATTATGGATGTGAAGATGAGATTTTGTTGATGGATGTCAAGCTTTAATAGAGAACAACTTTCAAGATAATCATAAAAATGTGATCTCAATAAGATATTTGTGGTTAAAGATCAATAACAAATAACTCAAACTGGCCAACAATGATTGTTGTTAATCGAAATAGCATTGGCAAGTATCATACTAAATCTACACATAACGAAAGCTTTTTGTTTAACACAAGTTAACAATATTATACTAAGAATTTGATTAGATATTATTACTACATAATTATACTTGGTGAATTGGTTTCCCCTGGAATTGAAGTTCGGTAAATGAAAAGACAATGCCTTGAGCCAAAATTTGCCGTTAAAAAAAAATATACTTGGTGAATTCACGACACTTTTAGTGATACATACACAAATACACAAATTTTGAGGCCTTTAAAATATTCGGGTCCAAAGCAATTGCTTTATTGGCCTTATGGTTAAGACGCCCCGGTCAATATTACATACCTCTCGCGGTCTCACGCAATGTTTTTACTTTTTTTTGCTTATTTGCCGGTTCATATCATTTTTCGAAATCCACTTATTCTCGATTATCATCCAAACACCCCTAAAATTAGTAAAAGAGACGAACGAGGCTGCCTTCACTCCCTTCATGAATCCTCTTACACATTTGATACACTTGGACCTTTGATATTTCATAGTTCGTAGACTTACACATTTTTGTTTTTATTCCTAAATAGACATTAAGCATTAACAGCCGGCTAATGAAGTTGATACAATCAAATCATATGACAAATGGATGACTTGTAGACTTGTAGTATTGTCCTTGTATTCTAACCATCTTCCACATTCGAGAGAGATTGTCAAAGGGTCTAAGTATATAATTGATTCTTTTTAAGCCAATTTCATGTAAAAAGTCAAAGCTAGAATCCAATAGCTTAAAATCAAAATCGTTACCCAATCCCGTTTTTCACAAGATATGTGGGAGGTGAATTGTAGACGTGCGGTTTTGGCAGAGAGTGATGATCGAACCCTTCAACTCTGTTTCCAAAGGCAAGGAGTTTTACAACTTATCCAATCTGGCTTGTTTTTTATATATCCAATAGCTTGTTTATACATCCCTTTGGTTTTGAAAAAATAAATAAAGCCTTTTTTTTTGTTTTCTTTCTTGTCGTTTCCGAAGTTTATACTAATTGTCATTTACAATACTTGTTGAAACCGGATTTGACATTTAAGTAACAATCTAACATTTGAAATCAGCACTTAAACAAGGAAACTTCTTAATTAGCTGATATCAGATGACACTAATATATGTCTACTGTAGTACTGTGAGCCTTATGCTTTTTGTGATCGAAAAACCACACGCAATCGTCCTGGTTTGAGGAACGGATGAGAGAATACTACGAAGCATAAAAGTCATATGGATATATTTGATTCAGTGAGTTAGGTTTTAGAGTATGTCCTGCAGTAAAATAAACATCATCGTACCAAAGACGACGTCACAAGCACCCAAGTATGATCCCGAAAGAATTTCAGAACCACCATACGAACAAGACCAAACCCACACAAAACTAAAAAAACAGAACAAAATAGTTTAAACTCAGCTAGTCAGCTTCAAGTTATTCATAAAACAAACCAACATTCATCCAGTTGGATCCTTCATTCCTTCTTATCCACGCTTTTGATCACGCCTACAGCAACAGTCTGACTCATGTCCCTCACAACAAACCGACCCAATGGAGGATACTCAGAGAAAGTCTCAACCACCATTGGCTTTGTTGGAACCATCCTCACCATTCCAGCCTCACCAGCTCTCAAGAACTTAGGCTTCTTCTCCAGCACCTTAAAACACCTCCGGTCAATTTTGCTCAAGATCTCAGCAAACTTGACAGTAATATGAGAAGTATGGCAAGTGCTTACTGGTGCATACCCATTTGTAATTTCACCCCGGTGGTTCATGATGATGACGTGAGAAGTAAAACTAGCAGCACCCTTTGCAGGGTCATCCTTAGAGTTTGAAGCAACGTACCCACGTTTAAGATCCTTCACAGCAACATGCTTAACATTGAAACCAACATTGTCTCCTGGCAATGCCTCAAGCAGTGCTTCGTGGTGCATCTCTAAAGATTTGACTTCAGTTGTCAAACCACTTGGGTCAAAAGTGACCACCATACCTGGCTTGATCAGACCAGTTACAACACGTCCCACTGGTACGGTTCTAATCCCACCAATGTGGTAGACATCATGAAGTGGAAGGCGGAGAGGATTGTCAGATGGTCTTTTGAGCTCAATGGCCCCTTGTACCAGTCTAGGTTAGGTGACCTCTCAGTCATGTTCTCGCCCTCAAAACCAGAAATCGGTACAAATGGGATTTTCTCAGGGTTGTATCCGACTTTCTCGAGAAGGATGCCAATTCTTCGACAATTTCGTCAAACCTAGATTTCGAGTATTTGGGTGTAGTAGCATCCATCTGCAAAACAACAAATAACAAAGCTAGTTAACATTAAAGAAATAAGCTAAAACTACTTTCAATTGCATAAAAGAAAAAAAGAAAAAAACAAGTACCTTTTTGCAGCAGCAAGGTCCTTTCGGAAGCAGCCTCTCTACCTTTGGTAGGGGTAAGGCTGTCTACATCTTACCTCCCCCATACCCTGCTTATGCGGGATTTGGGTACCGTTGTTGTTGTTGGTGGTGCTTGTTGCAGCAGCAAATCATTTGCTTGACACCAAGTATGAATGCAAGCAAAGCATGTTCATGAGTCTGTCCATCTTGGGACATTCCATTTTCAAAACTACCAAGGGTCGAGTCAACGATTAGAACGGCACAATCAGCCTGGGAGGTTCCAGTGATCATGTTCTTGATAAAGTCACGATGCCCAGGAGCATCAATGACAGTGCAGTAGTAGCGATTCCACAATGCAATGTCAATAGTCTTACCACGTTCTCGCTCTGCCTTGAGCTTGTCCAACACCCACGCATACTTGAATGAACGTTTATAATTCATCTTAGCAGCCTCTTTCTCAAACCTTTCAATCACACTCTTGTCAATTCCACTTAGCTTGTAGATCAAGTGACCCGTGGTGGTTGACCTCCCAGAATCGACATGACCAATGACCACAACGTTGATATGAGCCTTTTCTAACCCATGATAAATAAGCTGGCTGGATCAAAATTCAATGTCAAATAAACATAGTTATAATACAAGAAAAAAACCAACACTCAAACATGAAATTCAATTATAACAAATTTAATCACTGCATAACAACAGCTTAACTGCTAACGCAAACCTGAAAAAATGTTTTAGTAAAAATTTCTCAGTATGTTTAACATCAAATAATATCCATGAAAGTACTCGTCGACGATGAACCGAAAAACGTTGTGTTCTTTTTTGGTGCTATGAGTAGTAAAAATATGAGATACATGTCAGTAGAGCTAATTTTAGAAAGATTATTCTAAGCAATTAAGTTATGAAGTGCTCAAAATTTCCTAAAGCTTATCAAATTGCCAGTAATTATTTAAGAAATTGTTAAAAAAATAGTCGATACTAGATTTTTGTCCCGTGTATATACACGGGCAGCCACAAAATATTATATTTTAAATACATTATAAAAATTAATATTTCGTTATGAAAGGTAGACACAAAATATTATATTTTAAATACATTATAAAAATTAATATTTCGTTATGAAATTAATATTGATTAAATGGGTCTTATTACATATTAAATGACTACATGTTAAAATATTATATATTTAAAGGATTGTAAACATTGTTATATCATTATTTATTTAACTTACTTATTAGATTTTAATATCGTATATACATACGGTAGGT
>JAOXNX010000032.1:7008046-7018280 GCA_028566075.1 Solidago caesia
TTTTAAGACTACCCATGCTTTTTTTTTTCTTCTAACGATGTACGGTTCTTGAGATAAAAGTTTTTTAATGAATTGGGAGAAATTTCATTATTTTAATAAGGGTGGAAAATGAGTGGTCCAGAATGGTTCTCGCATTCTTTTTTTTTTTAAGGGTTCTCAAAATAACTCACCCCTATATATATATATAATGTGGTCTAAAGTCACGTATAATTGGCACATGGGATTGGAAATCCTTAATTACCAAAGTTGTGAATGGGGTGCTGGAACAAACCACCATCAACAATAACCGATTTCCTTGTTTGAGAATAAAGCAGGGGCATCTTTTGGGTATGAGATGCTCGTTTAACCTTTGTATTACATATATCCATTTAAAAAAGTTCTTTATCATTATATCATATCACAAAGAAGAGATGTCGTAGACTGATCACACTATTATGAAAGTGTTACGCCATCATTGCCATAATCAAAATGAGTACGCAAATCTATATATAGCAGATCTAATCAAAATGCTAAATACAAGTTAAAAACAAAATTGTATATATTAAGGTCTCTTCCTATCATACTGTCATCTTCCCCTCATCTTCACTGTCATATCAGCTTTCTCACTCTAAGACACACCCAAAAACTACCCCCTCCCTATCATACATTCATCCTCATTTAAAAAGTTATAAACCCACATACACATACACACATCCGGTCCCACACACACCTCTTCTTTCCTCATCGTTATTTGGATGAGACACGATGATGACCAAGCTAAGATGAGCCCGTGCCTATCTCATCCTCAACGATGAGCAAGATGATGAGGCCACGATGAGGCCTTAGGGACCGGCCTAATAATGTATTTTATAACAATAACAATGCATCTAGAGTGAAAGGCATATACAATATGGCAATACTATTAAGTAAAGTGATGGTAACAAAAAATAATCATCATATCTATCAAGTATTGTTAATCTAAATAATCTTTGATTAACGTATTTAATTATATCTATATTACTATATAAAAGTTCTACTATTGAAAAGTTAGAAATTTTCTATATGCGAAATTATCATTCTACTCTTAATGAATTAATTTACACCATCAGTCTTTTATCTTCTAAAATATCTCCACTACCCCCTTTACGTCAATTTCCTTTACATCAATTACCTACAACACTCAACGCCGCCGCCGCCGCCACCACCAGTCGACGTCATCACCACCAGTTGATGTCACCACCACACCGTCACCGTCACCGCCGTATTACGCGGGTATCCCTTTAGTCTATATTTATATCTATAAACAAACCACAGTAACCAACCACATAATGTTTCATTCACCACCAATAATATTTTGTTGCAAAAATCACCACATTACTAAAACAAAAACAAAATGAAAAGAAAATAGAAAGATGTTAGAATGGATGTACACATTATTATCATAAATGTAATTTAATGGAAATGAGGTATTTGGTTGAATCCAGATCCTGTGATCTATTTATGATGGCAACCAGATAAACAATCATACTTTGTTTAGGATATCAAATTGATATCATTTCTTCCCTTAAATTGCCATATTCAATTGGGTCTTTTGATATATATATATCTAACAAGGAAATCATGAATTCCAAGATTGATGAATTTGAAAGCCTACCCATGTTAATGCCTTGTGGGATGAAATTTCAGACTTTGTGCTAAAGAAAGTATGTGATTATTTCTGTAAATCTTGAATTTTTTTCATGCATGTTGTGTTATTATGCTCAACGTTACGCTATTCTGATCATCGGACGGTATATCAAATTTGTAAAAATCCGTCCGGTGATCATAATAGCGTGTTGTGTCATTATTTTTTGTGTATAGAAATGGCAACTCCAGTTGAACCACCAGGTGGGATAAGATCACAAGGGAAACATTACTTTTCCATATGGCAAGCATTATTTGAACTTGATACAAAATACATTCCCATAAAACCGATTGGTCGTGGTTCATATGGTATTGTGTGTTCTTCTATCAATCGACAAACCAATGAAAAGGTTGCTATAAAAAAGATACACAATATATTCGACAACCATACCGATGCTTTGAGGACTTTACGTGAACTCAAACTTCTTCGTCATCTTCGACATGAAAATGTTATATGTCTAAAAGATATCATGGTGCCGATGCATAGAACAAGTTTCAAAGATGTTTATTTGGTTTATGAGCTTATGGACACTGATTTGCATCAGATTATTAAGTCATCTCAGTCACTTTCGAACGACCATTGCCAATATTTTCTCTTTCAGGTATACACAAGTACTAATATGTTTCTAGCTAAGCAGGTGTTTTGAAATTGTGTTATGGAACTGATGTACTGATTATTTTGAATTGAAGTTGGATAAACAGATTACTTTTTACATAATTTAAGACACTTTTACTTTCATTTTTAGGAGTGTCCCATTTTTTCTAATGAAAGTATGTGAAATATGAATCGCGAGTATTCAAACAATCTGCCTTTCTTTGATAGTTATTGCGAGGCCTGAAGTATCTTCACTCTGCAAACATTCTCCACCGTGACTTGAAGCCTGGGAACCTACTTATCAATGCAAATTGCGACCTAAAGATTTGTGATTTTGGGTTAGCCCGTACAAATAGTGGTAAAGATCAATTCATGACCGAGTATGTGGTTACACGTTGGTATAGGGCACCTGAGATTCTTCTTTGCTGTGAAAACTATGGTACCTCAATTGATGTTTGGTCTGTAGGGTGCATATTTGCTGAACTATTAGGGAGAAAACCATTGTTCCCGGGTACCGAATGTTTAAATCAACTAAAGCTGATTATCAACACCCTTGGAAGCCAAACGGAGAATGATATCGAGTTTATTGATAATCAAAAGGCAAGAAAGTTCATAAAGTCGTTACCTTTTACACCCGCGACTTCATTTTCTGACCTTTATCCTCAGGCTCAGCCAGTCGCGATTGATTTGTTGCAAAAGATGTTAGTGTTTGATCCTTCGAAGAGAATTAGTGTGAATGAGGCACTTCATCATCCTTATATGTCTTCCCTTTATAGTTCAGATATGGATCCACCTGTTGAAGTTAGAGTAGATTTCACACTTGATGAAGATTTAAGAGAAGAGGTGATAAGGGAAATGATATGGAAAGAGATGCTTCATTATCATCCTGAATTTAACGTTGTTTCTATGTCACAGGAAAACTAGTGTCTCGAGTCCTGCTATTTTCGGGCTTGAAGTGGTCTTCATTTTCGGGTTTTTTTCCTACTTGTGATTTGCAGTCTTGTAGACTGTATACAAATAGTTTCTTCTTATCCGGATCTAAAATTGTGGCTTAGTTAGACTTGATAATGGGGCAGTTTGATGTTATGAGTCTTAAGCCCTCTCTAGTTGGTTGTAACTCTAGCTTGAACTTGTAGAACCTTTTCGCTAGAGAGTATTTCGTGTTTAATGTATTACATCTCATGTATTATGCTTCACTTCAATAGAGAACACCCAATAATGGTGGATATTAATCTGCATATTAATCTCCCCATAATGTACCTCCATGACAGTTAATTAAGCAGTTACAAGTGTGGGTCTCCATGAGCCACCAAAACCACGTTCAAAACTGTCATTGAATTGATCAGGGCAGTTATAGATCATGGGCAATAATCCAGCAAACTCAGTGATGATCATGAGCACTAATCCAACGAACTCAGTGATCAACTTGCACTACAACAAAAACAACAACAAAAAAAGTAACGAAAACCTATTTCAAGGACATGAATGTCCTCACTATAGGTCACTAAACGACAAAAAAGAGGTTTTTTGTTAAAAAAATATTTCTGCAGTCTTGACAGATTTTATCCACATTTACACGCAAAGATACATACGAGGGATGGACTGGGTAAAATGTTGCATAAATTCCGCGTAAACATTGTAAGTTATTGTCATCACTTCTACTGAACGATGGTGCTTTAGATCTTTAGTCGGGCAAGACTTCAGTTCTAGATTAACGAGTCTTCTATCTTCTTTCTTAGATTTCGACCTTCAGGACAAAGCTTCAGCTATATGTTGACCTTGATCTGAAATGGTGTGCGGGAACATCAGATTTACTATACATGTATATTGTTCTTAACATCAAGTTTTATAGAAAAGTCATTTAGTCCATATTTAGACTTACAACATGCATATTTGTTATTTCAGGTTTGCACTAAAAGTGAGATTAATTATGAGTCCTCTTTAGTGAGATTAATTATGAGTCCTCTAATTCTTAGTATTAGCTTTTTCTTTCTTACTTTTAATGTATTGATTACGTAGTATAAAGTTATAAACATATTATTAACAAAAAATAACTTTGTTTGTCAATTGTTAATTTATTTATCTAGCCGGCCCATCTTCAGATTAATTCTTAATTATGACTAATTGATATTAGCTAAATTATGCATATTTGGTATGACTATTTGTTAGCTAATATCCTTTATTTGTTTGTATTTTAAGTCCAATTTATATGTTTTTAGTTACTTATTAGTTGCATAAGCAATTTTTTGTAGGTCCATTGAGTGATTTGGATGCTTATGGAGCTATTTAGGAGCTAAAACGGATAAAAACGGCTTAAAGTAGTATACAAGTGATGCAGTCATGTTCGGGTTTAGTTCATGACAAAATTGAAATTTTTGGTCCAGTTGACTGCTTCGACCCACCAACCGAGTCAATCCCTTTTCTCTTGAAAGCTGTGATCGTGCAACCACACCAAAATGCCAGTCACACATGATTATTTATTTTTGGGTAGAAATCACTTGCTGCCATATTTTCATTTTTTATTGACTTGGGCACGCAAGACTACAACACACCCACATATTCATTTTTGTTTTTGGAACTTTTGTCTTCAATTTTAAATGTGAATGGGTCCTGCTTTTTCTTGTCTTTCTTTTTGGTCCAGCCGAGCCCACCCCCATAAGCCCAAAGAAAAAGAAAACACTTACATGATTATTTTGTTTTGAGAAGTAAGGAGCGGCAGAAACGGGGGGATTCATTTGTTTTTTCTCCGGTGGTTCCTATTACATGATTATGATGAATCTTATTTAGTGGTGACAATGTTTAATTGATGGTTGAAAACTATGATTTGGAAAATTGTTCGATTTTTAGGGTCAAACTTTGATTAGTCAATGAATTAGGATAACATGATATGTATGAGTGTTTTATAATTGAAAGATTTAATGGACTTGTATATGTTGGTGATTATTCACCATGGTGTTTATGAACGTAAAACCATATGTTACCTTTGGAGTTGATTAATTAAATAAGATTTAAAAATTAATAAGTTGTTATTGCATTAAAAGATGAACGTCAACATGTTTTACAATTTGTTAGTTTGGATTGGATACATAAAGGGACACCAACTTGTATTTTGATCCAAGCCTCTTGAGTAGATGGTAATGGAGAATACTTGTGAACGCAATACTCATTTCCATTGTTTTTAGTGATTTAAGTGTCTAAGTCTTTTACCGTAGATGACCGTCTAGGTAAATGAGTTGGATAATTTAGTCACGTCATTTCTTAAGTAAATGTCGATATTTTCAAGTCATAATTAATCAATCGGCTTATATTATTTATTTTATTCAACCATGGTCACCATGAGATGGGAGGATTCCGCCTAGCTATACACTTGTGTGGATTATTGATTGCATGTTTGCTTTTGTTTCTTTCTTAGTTTAATTGCCACTTGCATTTTTAGTTTTTTTTAGTTTAAAATTAACCTTATAAAAATCCTTTTTATAAATTAACAAAGTGCATTGCATTTCCATTTAGTTTGCATAAAGTTTTCAATTCGCCGCCTCCTTGTCGATCTCGAGTCATACTTGCCATATACTTTTGTATTTGGTTAAGTTTTGACTTTCCATCCATTCCGTATTTTTTTTCCACATCCCTTTCATTGACCGTGGCCCATTGACTTTTCAACGACGTTTTCGGGACCGGTCAGAAACCAATTTCGGTTAAGAGCTTTTGTATCCATAAAACTTCTGCCAAGCCCCGAGCTATCTCTCTGAACTCTGCCTCTGCACTTAAAAGAGCAACTACTTTCTGTTTTTTTGCTTTTCCTTGTAACAAGGTTTCCACCAACTAAAGTGAAGTACCCTGATGTGGATCTTCCATCTCCTTTATCTCTTGCCCAATCCGCATCGGTATATGCTTTGCTCTCTAAGTTTCCGTTTGGTTTAAATAATACTCCATGACCGGATGTTCCTTTGAGGTACCTAACAATTCTTCAAACAACTTCCATGTGGGTAACTTGGGGTTGATGCATAAATTGACTTACCACCGCTACACCGTAAGCTATATCTGGACGGGTGTGTGAGAGATATATCAATTTTCCCACCATCCATTGGTATCTTTCTTTGTCTGCTAACTTTGCTCCTTCATCCATATGAAGTTTATGGTTCACCGCCATAGGAGTATCCATTGGTTTACAATAGATCATTCATGTCTGTGCCAATAAATTTAAAACATATTCTTCTGGCAGATGAATATCCCTTGCTTTGACCTTAGTACTTCAATCCCGTGAAAGTACTTAAGTGACTAGGTCTTTCATCTCAAACTCTTGGAATAAATTCTTCCTTAGTTTGCCATCTCTTCTTCGTCGTTTCTTGTAATTATCATATCATCAACATAGATTATTAAACAGGTTACCAGTTTGTTTCTCTGTTTTATGAACAAGGTGTGATCAGAGTTGCTTTGTTTGAAACCATATTTCTTAATGGATAGAGTGAATCTCCTAAACCAAACTCGGGGGGATTGTTTTAATTAGTAGAGAGATTTTTTAAGGCGACATATTTCTCCCGGTTTAAAGTTCTTCGAGAAACCTGGTGGAGCTTCCATATACACTTTTTCCTTTAGTTATCCATGTAGGAAAACATTTTTTACATCAAACTGGTGAAGTGGCCATTCTTTGTTTGCAGCTATGGAAAAGGGGACTCTGATTGTATCAATCTTTGTAACTGGAGAGAAGGTCTCTGCATAATAAATACCATACGTTTGAGTGTAGCCTTTAGCTACTAACCGAGTCTTATATCTTTCAATTGTGCCGTCTGGTTTATGCTTTACTGTAAAGACCCAACGACATCCCACTGGTTTTTATCCGACGGAAGAACACACTTTTCCCATGTATCATTTTTCTTCAATGCATCCATCTCTGTTTCCATTGCTTCCTTCCAATTCTCCTATTCTAGAGCTTGCTCGACAATGTTTGGAGTTTCTTCAGAATATAATGAAGAAATGAATACCTTGGCTTCTTTTGATAAGTTTCCTTTGGCAATGTTTTCTACTGGATTTATTGGAACTCCGAGTTTCTTTTTCTGGAAAGTA
The DNA here is from genome assembly GCA_028566075.1 of Solidago caesia. Taxonomy (NCBI): domain Eukaryota; kingdom Viridiplantae; phylum Streptophyta; class Magnoliopsida; order Asterales; family Asteraceae; genus Solidago; species Solidago caesia. Next base: position 7,015,368 of record JAOXNX010000032.1, read on the forward strand.
TCTTTTTGGAGGAACCTCTCTGTTTACTCTTTGTGGAAGAACATATCTTCTTGGTGTTTTTTCTTGTATTGTTTGTTCCTGCAAAGACTCAGTTTCCTTTGTTGTGGTGTCGTGATTAGAAGCAATAGTATCTTTAGCAGATTCAATATGTTCGGGAGAATCAGAAGAGTGAGAAGGTTGAGTATCACTTCTCTCAGACATCAAGTTGGGAGGAGCATCTTCGGTGGCACTAATATTGGAATTCTCAGATTGTGTGGGTGGTTGGAATGACTCGTCTTGGGTACTGTGATTAACTTCTTCAGATGATGGCATCCATTTTAACTCAGTGTGTCAAAATCTCTCTCCCCTTGACCGCTGTGTTGGGAGGTATAGTAGTACTTTGTTTCAAGAAAATCATAGTTCATAGTCGTATCCATGTTACGAGTCTTGGGGTTATAACATCTGTACCCTTTCTGATTCACCCCATATCCGACAAGGATACATTTTTTGGCACAGGGATTGAGCTTATTCCGATGAGACTTGGGTATTTTAGTAAACTCTGACAGGGTTTGAAGAGGAGTTTTGGGTTTAAGAGCATAGGTTGGTAGTCGATTAATGAGGTAAGTAGCAGTGGCAATAGCCTCGGCCAGAATAACTTAGGAACTGGGATTCAATTAAGAGAGACCGGGTTATTTCAAGAAGGATACGGTTTTTTCTTTCAACAACACCATTTTGTTTGGGTGTGTATGTGCATGAAGTTTGGTGAATCATTCCCTTTTCTTGAAAAAATTGTTTCATGGAATTATTTACAAATTCACTTCCATTGTCAGATTGTAAAATCTGGATGGATTTTTTGTATTGTGTTTGTACCATGGCATAAAACCAAGTGAACTTTTCAAACACTTCATATTTATGCTTCAAAAAATAAATCCAAGTCATATGGGTGCAATCATCCACAAAGAGACCGAAAAATTTGTTCTCCAATAATAGGAGCCGGACCCCATACATCCGAATGAATCAGAAAGGTAAATAAACTTTTGTGTTGTTTGGTTTAAAAGTTAATCGATGGCTTTTAGCAATCACACAAGTTTCACAACTTATTGGTTTATTTGAAGGGAAAAGCTTAGGAAATAAAAGGTGTAAATACCCAATGGACGGATGTCCCAGACGCTATGCCACAACCAAACTTCCCGACTTGTAGTTCCGTGAGCAAGCATCATAGTACCTTGTTGAGTCACCTCATCCACATAATATAATCCTTCGTGCTGAGTGTCACACCCAATGATCACTCCCGTCTTGATATCTTGTAAGATACAAAAGGTGGGATGCATCAGTACCGTACAATTGAGTTCTTTTGTCACATGGCTTATTGATAACAACTTGTGTGACAACGGGGGAACATAAAGACAATTAGAAAGTTTCAAAGTTGGCGAGAACTCAATGGTTCCCCCTCTTTTCACATCCATTATCCCTTTATTCGCCATATGGATGTGATTTTTTCTTGGTTTATAAAAAGTTTTGATGTCGACAACTCATACGTCATGATGTCGGTTGCCCCGCTATCGAATATCCATGGTTTGTCTTGTTTTCCATACCAAGTTTGAGCCATATTGGTCCTTCCAACATTTTTAGGGGCCATTTTGTAATTTCTGAAACTTACCTGTAGGAAAGAATTAAAGGTGATTGATGTTCCCATTTCTTATTGACTAAATATGACTAATTACAGGGACAGGTACCCCCACCACCCCTTTAGGAGCGACCGTCGCTCCAAAAGGGGGTGTACAGTGGAATCCGTCAGACGACAGCATACGACAAGGGTCTGACATATTTCACTGTACACCCCTTTAGGAGCGACGGTCGCTCCTAAAGGGAGGGTGGTCGGGTTACATTTTATTCCATGGTCGGGGTACGTGGCCGAAGAAAAGAAGAAGAAAGATGTCTTACAAAGTTCAAGGAAAAGGAATATCAAGTTGGTCATAGCTAGTAATGAATGACATATTGACAGATATAACATAGTATACTCATCAGATGAATGTATGTAATAATGGTGATAGGTAAACTCATTAGATGCTACGATTGTTAGACAAGTAAAGAGTTATGTCAAGGACTAAAGTTATTATAGATAGTATAATTGTACCAAACATGATACGATAATCAAATTGGAGGTTTAAAAGATAATTTCAAATTCTAAAAGTTTACAAGTAACACACACCAAATACAGATCTTGATTAATTTATTCGAAGAGATGTGGATATATAATACAATGAACTTTTCTTGATTAACGATGATCTAACTTTTTGTAGCCGTATACCACAATATATGTGTTTTAAGGTGTTGTAATATACATACTATGAAATATATTTAGTGATGTACGATTAAATAAAGTGATGTACGGATCACTTTTTTTTACTGAGTTGTTCGATCTACTTTACTCTCCTAAATACAAGGAGCTAACTGAAATATAGCAATAATGCAGGGCTCCAAATGCAATTTATTATCAAGAAAAGTCAAAAATCAAAAGCATAAAAACGACAATTGAAAGCCGAAAGACGCGGATAGATATGTGGGTTAGTCACATTCAGCCCCTTATGACTATAAAATATTCATATACTGCCAAACACTTTTAAGTTAGTTAGAATGACCCCCAAAACTTCTAAAATAGCACAATTCTAAATAGGGATGAGCGAAAATCCGAAAATACCGGTACCGTACCGAAATAACGGTACCGTTTTGTATTCGGTTCCTACTTTTGATGATAACCGGTTCCGGTTCGGTACCGGTAATACCGGTTCAAATACCGATCGTAGTATGATAGAGTTTTTTTTAGGTTCGTGCTCCTATTTAAGTTAAACCAAATTATATATATATATATAACCATATTCTATCGCTAGCAACAATCATAACCTAAAACAACTAAACATTCAAAACTCATGA
>JAOXNX010000032.1:7063851-7074734 GCA_028566075.1 Solidago caesia
AAAAATTTTTTTTTTTATAAAAAACGGCTTTTTTATATCCCCCCCCCCCCCCCCCCTTTTTTTTTCCTTTTCTAAAATTACAAAGTTGATGTACATAATATGCCATCATCATCATTCATTATTTTAAACATTTTCACTTGATATACCTATAATACCTTTATTATTTTATTATATACTAGATTTTGTCCACCTTTAAACTACATTTTAAAATTAAAAATTAGAATAAAATAAAATTTATAACGACTATTAGTTGTTTAGTTATAATATAAAATAAATAAAAATATTCATCTACGATTATTTAAATCTGGAGAATTAAAAAGTAAACAAAATAATTTAACTTATCATTCAATTATTTGCTTTATCCTTTAAAATAAAAAAAATGTTAAGTAAATAGAACAACATCAAATATGTTACTTTTTTTTTTCTTAATACAAATTACAATAAAGAGGTTCATCACATATTGATAAAACGAATGATTATAAGAATTTAAGTTCTATCCAATTAAATTGTAGGACTAACAAATTAAGAAAAAGTTAGAATTTTGAAGCTTTAATTATGTGAGGGGTATGAAATTAAAAAAAAAAATGACTTAAATGTAATTAAAGTTAATTTTAATAGCTTAATTAAGTGACACCTCATCAATTAAAAAAAAGTATTTTCCTTTAATAGATAGAAAGATTATAGAAAAAGTCTCATTAATTTATATATTTTTTTTTATCTTTCATCACTAATTTACACTTTTTAGCCTTTCATAAAAAAAATCTCACTAAATACTTAATTTAAATAAAATTATTACACTTTGTAGCCTTTAACTTGAGAAATTTTTTTTTTAATTTCCACCATTTAATTAATTAAAAATTTTACAACATATTATTAATGACTTTTTTTTTCATAAAATATTAAAACTATATGTTAACTTAAGTTTTCAATGAGTATATAAATTGGAAATATCATTACATATAAAATTATTTTAAAACATTTAATATAGTTATTTTAACCTACAGTATGTATATAAGAGACTAAAATCTAACAAATCTAATCAGTAAGTTAAATAAATAATGATATAATAATGTTTGCAATCCTTTAAATATATAATACTTTAACATGTAGTTATTTAACATGTAATAGGATTCTTCTAGTCCATATGAAATTCATAACAAAATATCAATTTCTATAAAAAACTTAAAATATAATGTTTTGTGTCTGATCTTGTATATACACGAGTCTAAAATCTAGCATATAATTAGTCAATAGTTTTTGATATAAATAATAGCTTACTAGCAATGAAGTAGTTAGCCAACAAATTAATAATTAATTACTAAATTAAACTTACATATTAGAAAGTAAATACTACTAGAAGCAATCTTTTCCCCTCGATAAATGTTTGTAACCAATAAAAGTTTATAAGTAATAAATAAGCAATCTAGAATATTAAGCCCTAAATAAGCTAGTTGGTCAATAAAAGTTCATTTGGTGGTAGTTCATATGGAAAGCTAAAAACATTTCATTCACAACAACAATCGGGAGAGCAGCAACAATGTGTTTAACTCAATAGTGTTGACTTCCTTTTTCTGGATTACAAATCGGGACAAGAAACAGTAGGCTACTTGGGTTGATTGGATCGAGAACCCTATCCGTTTTGGACGCTGATTTCAAGAAATGCCTACTATACAGATCGTGTTTTTTGTGGGTGGTACGTGTGGCTTCATGTCATAGTTTTCATGGTCTTTTACATTTATGGTTTATTGTATCTAGTTCTTTTGTTGTGTGTATTGTACCACTTCTTCAGGACTTGTTTGGGATTGCAACAAAAATATCACGGAGTCAAAACCGGTTGACGCGGCCTCCGTTGGTGGTGTTTTTTTCCTGTATCGGTTTTTCGTAAATGACACGAGTTTTTTTAACCCTTTTTGCAATCATAACAGTAAAAGTCCTGCGTAGTATCTAGTTTGTATATTTTGGTTGTATCTCTAGACCTTTTACTTGTAATCTCTAGTACCTTGCTAGTTGGTCACTTTTATATTTAATTATTATTCCTGCCGTTTAAAAGAAAAAGTCCTAAATAAGCTATTTAATCAACGAAACTAAAGAGGTATCTAAAAATAGTATTGTTAACTTAGATTTAGAATGCTTAAGGCAAAAAAAGGCACAAAAAAAAAAAAAAATAAGGCAAATTAAAAATAAAAAAAATAAAAATCAACAAACAAATATTAAATTTTTTGGGAAATACTTAATACAATAGCTTAGAATTTTAATAAAAGAGTAGTTAGTGTCTGATTTACGATATGTTTGATATCAGGGTCATTTATTTAAAAAAATTGTAAGGAATTTGGTGAAAAGAAATTTGAGTTTTTTTCTTTATCATATTAGGTTAACATAGAAAATTTTTAAATTTTTTTCACAAAATTTCCCAGTGGCGGAGCCACCACACAATTAGGGTGGTCACCACCCCACCCTCAACTTATTTTTTTAGTTGAATTATATATATATATATATATATATGTATACAATTTGAGTTTAACCGGTTTATTAGGTCCCAGGGTTTTCATGTATTTTCACGGTTAGTTTTTTTAGGCCCCTTACCTTGTAAATTTCTGGATCCGTCACTGAAATTTCCTTAAATTGTTTAAACCAAATGGTCCATGCATTAAATTTAAGATTTAGATTAAATGTTATGGAATTCGGGCCTAAAATATATGATGTGCCCAAGTCAAATTAGTTTAGGTTAAGAAATAACATGGCTCCATATATAAAAAAAATCACATGAGTCCATATCTTTTTTACCATATATTTACTAACAAATTTTCCGATGTAACATGGTCTCATGGCCCCATGTTGGGCCATGGCACATCCGACCTTGCTTTGATCAACATAAGCTATCTCACAGTGTGAAAAATACCTAGTGTTTCTCTTTAATTATTCATATCGCATACACATACTAAAAATCAATGAAACACATCACATGATGATGAGTAGTATAATAAAGATATGGGGTTGTAAAACACGTATTAAAGTAAAATAAATAGGATAAGATCCTGATCATCTAATCATGATAAAACTGATGCACAAAGATTCATAGAACACAAGCATATACACTGATGCATAACGATTTTCATAATGCACAATGATTTTCAGTTAAAAAAAATGATTGTTTTATTTATTTTATTTTAATACTTAATTTATTTAGACCAGAACCTAAGAATATAATATATCATAGATGAAATTGCTTTGACTATAAAACTAAGACTAGAGGGATGGATGGTTGGAATGGCCTAACATATTAGTTTAATGAACATGTTCATGTGAAGGGCTATTGGCATGCATGAACCATGTGCCTAGCTTGATGCCACCATTAATTTGCTTTATTTCGAACTTCAATTTGCCTAACACATACAAAAATCAGCCCAAAAAGAAACTATTTGATCTCCTTTCATATTTCCATGTGCATTATCATCCATCTTTTGAGTTCAAAACCCTTCTTTTACACATAAAAGTTGAAAGTGCAACTTTTCTTGATGCTACCCAACTTTTTATTATTGTAATTTGATTCCTTTCTTCCCATCAGGTTATACTGTTATTGTTTTATTGTGGATATAATACCCCTTAGAGCGGACGCAATGGGCATCACAGCTCTCATGGCCGACTCATGAAGGTTAAAACCACAAGCCCAAACCATTGTGTGGGACTTTTGGTGGGTGGCTCGTGACGTGAACAACAAACGAAGTTTGGGTTTTTTTTTTCCCTCTCTCGGGTTAAACAAAATAGAAAGATAAATAGATACGAGACTAGTGGTTAATTAGTAATGTATTGAGGGTGTTGTATAGGATTAGTGCTTGAAAAGTGGTTGGGATTGATTTTTCTGATGTAAAGCTTATGTGAGTGATCTTGACGAGGACTAATGATGACTAGTGGTTCTCATATATGACCATTCTCTTATTACATCTTTGACCTAACTATTTATAATAGTACTCTAGTTTTATGTAAATCAGATTCATAAAAAAGAACCTTAAACATGTCAATTAACTTGACAACTTATAGAAACTATCCGATTTGAATAGATTTTGGAAAAGGTAGCATATAATATGCATGAATTGATTCGCTTTATGCATGGTATCCCAGAGAATCGGTAACAAAAGCTGATTATACTTCAATTCACAGGTCATTTTCCATTGTGGTTCTTTTTTATTATTACTTTTTATTATTTAAAATATTTCCATTCTTCTTTGGTGAATTCAAGTAAGATGTGTATTCATCTCTATCAGCCTAAGACTCAACATTCCATGTGTCCCATATATTTTCCTTTTGTCCAAAGCTTTCCTTCTTGGCCAATGACCGGACCGGACCGGCCGGTTGGACCGGTCAGGCCGGGACCCGGATGCTTTGACGGTCCGGTTGAGGGTGTTGGTTCGGACATGCACAGGGCCGGCCGGTCGGGCCGGGAACCGGCGGGCCGGTTCAGTGTTGATGATGAAGCCTTGGGTCGCCGGATCTTGGTTCGGTGTTGATGATGAAGCCTTGGGTCGCCGGATCTTGGTTCGGTGTTGATGATGATGATGATGATGATGATGATGGTGGTGGTGGCTGCTAGCTGCTGCCGGTTATGATGATGATGATGAAAACGATATATATATATATAGATATATATATGCTTTTCTATTTCATTCTCTGTTTCTTTCGCTGCTGCTTTTCTATTTCATTTCTGCTTATTTTCGTGCCTTGTTCTTGCTTCTTTCTTTGCTGTTGTGGATGGAGTATACACATATATATATATTTATTATAGTGTGTGTGTGGGTGTGTTCAGCTGCGCATATATATGTATATATGCAGAAGGTGGGTTAAATATTCACTAAATAATCAATCTTTAAATATAGCTTAAAGTCAAAAGCCACTATAATTTAATTGTGTACTGTTGTTTCATCAGCCCCAAAAAGCTACAGACATCATCATCATCATGTATGGATGTCGGCTGTTTAATATACTTTATATTAGTGGAGTGAGTATGGATTTCAAAGTGGGATTTTTATATATATATTTTTTATTATATTTTTAATGTTTCCGGTTCTCAGATCCGGTCCGACCGATCCGACCGGTCCGACCAGTAACCGATAAGGAAACCGGTTCGCCTTCCGGTCCGGTCGTGAAAACATTGGCCGTGACAAGCCTGTGTCACGCCGTGATGACCATGGCGAGCTGCACAGCACATCAGCTTCACTTCTTTCGCTTTCCAATGACTTTTGACTTAGAAGACGGCCAAATGAAACAAAACTTAGTTCTAGAAAATTGTAGAAAACTCAAAGGGCTTTTTAAAAATATAAAGTTTGGATCTTGAAAAGCTATAATGAATGAGTTATGACGTTTGCAAAACAGACCTGCAGCATTCAAACGAAATCAGACCACTTATGGAAATCACTGTTTTCGACCCATTTCAAGGAGGAATCAAAAGAAACTTAGTTCATATCAAATTTAGAGGACACATATAGGTTTTTAAAAATATAAGATTTATCTCCTAACTCATTCATATGAATTATCTATGATTTTTGCAAGATGACCAAAATTTCAGACCTTCAAAGCCCTTTGTGTTGAAACTTATTTCAACACCCAAACGACTTCAACACTTCAAAACATTTTACAGAAATCATATACACTTATAAATGACCCCAATTGATCACTCAATAACCTCAATTGATTTCACGAAACAAAGCTTAACTTATTAGGTCACCGAATCAACAAAATCGAATAAAAATCATCAAAATTGACCTCATATGAATAAGACCAGAAAAGAACCATATATTGGATCTATTGAATCATCAAAAAGACATTAACCACATTTTCATACCTGTACAGGATCTCAATATACCAATTAATTGCTATAACAATCACCGAATGACCCGAAATCGCAAAATCTAACAACAAAACGATTTTAATCAAACACCACTCATTGTGTCCAGGTATGAACGAATCAATTGGATGAAAATGAATGATAATAAGCAAGGATTACCATAAATACCTTGGAGTATGATGAACGGATAGAATACGTGCAATCACTCGAAATCGAAAGGAATCGTATAAGAATTGCTAGGGCACATGGGGGACGGTTTGGAGGCTAGGGCTGGAGAAAATGAAACTGAATTTAGGTTAAGATTAACCCCTAAGAACCCCCTATCAGTTGTAGCAACTTTCTAGAATCAACACTTAGGCTCCTCAACTAATAAAAGCCACATTTAAGGCTTTATTTAACTACCGGGAATACCAGTCGGCACATCAAGCACGTTTACACATTAAATTACGTCATAACACATCTCGTTAATGCATTAAACACCTTACTCACATGACACATTAAACACACATAAGTATTAAATCATCTAGAGACTTAACGGAAACAAGGTGTTGACTAACGACACAAGTCAACCATTAAACGAAAAGTTTGGGATGTTACGCCAAGCTTCTGGTAAGTACTTACAATTGTTCCAATATATATTAAGTATCATAGTATAGACAAATTCAATTCATGAATAGGAATATAGGATGATTTGAGGTGTGCTTTATGTTGAACAGATCATTCATGCAAAACAGGTTGAAGATTGCCCATAGTGTATAATGAAGTAATGGGTATATTTTTTTATTATAAAATATAAGAATGGAAATAATTATGTACATTTTTTCTATTAAAAATGCACACAAATACAATAGTGATGTTATGTGGGCATACTGCTTTATTGATCGATTACTTGGACAGAATTATCATAATATAGCTGGCTCTTGGCAGTGAGTAAGATTAAAATTAGACTCTTTGACTATAAGTTAAATATTCTAATGTTCTTGAAATGGGCAACACTATTTAACCTGAAATGACTTGTAAATATATGAACAAAGTAAAGGGAAATGCATTAGATATCGAGACAGAAAGTAACAACGAAATCCCCAACTTATGTAGTATACAGCAGCAAGAAACATTATATCAATATCCAATGACATAAAAAAAAACCCAGTAATTTTATTTAATCCAAGCACATAAAACCATTTTCAAAAGCATTAACACTGACAAAGTAAACCATTGTCAAAAGCATTAACACCAACAAAGTATCCTATGTCAAAACATGACATCAAAATCGAGGCTGATAAAAAAAATCCAAGTATAAATGGAAAACAAATGCATTATTCAATAAACCAACTACTTCAGCAATGCTTACTACTCCTCGTCACTGCTTACTACTCTTCATCAGAATCGATATGAAGTAGTCGCCTTTGAACCTTGTTCGTTGAACACTTTCCAGATTCAGGATCAACTTCAGATTCAGGAAGGGGACGCTTACCATGTGGACTTTCCGAAGTGCTTACAGTGTCACCCATAACGGATATAGAATCCTAACACATAATTTAATAATGGAGTTATTACATGATTTAAGATTAAAGAAATTGTAACATTTTAACAGAAGTAATAGATGTAAAATAGGGAGAAAAAAATCTACCACAAAATGTTGACCGGTTAACCAACCCGGCCATTTTGTCATCTCTACTGATAAATCAAAGCAATATGTAGTTTTATGATAACCGTATATTGAGTCTAAGCACAGATATAGGTGATCTATTTTCTCCTAAAAAAAACTAAATTTAAGACAAAAAGCAATGAAGTTCCCATTTGGCATATGTTTTGATTGAACTCAGTGGGTTCAGTGGTTTGTGGTTCACTAAGTGCATTTTTTGCTTATGTTCTAAGGGTTTACTACAATCAAGATATCCAATCCTACCACAGAAGTAATAGATGTAAAATAGGGGGGAAATCTACCACAAAATGTTAACCGATTAACCAACCCGACCATTTTTGTCTTGTCTACTGATAAATCAAAGCAACTTGTAGTTTGATGATAACCATACCTTGAGTCTAAGCACAGATATAGGTGATCTATTTTCTCTTTAAAAAAAACTTAATTTAAGACCAAAAGCAAGGAAGTTCCCATTTGGCATATGTTTTGATTGAACTCAAGTGCCTTTTTCGCTTATGTTCAAAGGTTTACTACAATCAAGATATCCGATCCATTACAGAACTTACAAATGTAAAAATGTAAGCTTCTTATTTATAACAGATATGCATCTCTATATATATTGCAAAAATCAAAGTTTACTTTTTTGTTTTTCATTAGGAAACTGATAAATGATCTCTTAGATAGAGTTGTGACTTTTATTGTTGAACTACTTTTTTGTAGACTTCTGATGATAAACATTACTTGAAGACATGAGCATAAGATCACTTTTAAAACAAACAACTAAAGTTTTAACATTTGTTAAGTGAAAACAAACCTTGACGGAACTGCGTCTACCTGTAATGTAGGGAGCATTGGGAGGCATTTGATATGTGTCACTGTGTCAGCTATTGTTTCCTAGTACAAAGGGAAGAAAGCAGAACTCATAAAAAGAATATTAAAAAAAGGACAGAAGTTAAGACAACATAGATTCCAACAATGGATTGGCATATTGTTCATACCGACTCGATATTAAATGCCCTTTTGAAGGCCACAAGGGTTGGATTATCGTCGGTAAGTGCATTGACGGCATAGTAATGATAATCCTCATCCCTATTAAAAGCTTATATTTTGAACTTGAACAGAAAAGATCTGCCAACAATGTCATTGAGCTCATCGGGAATGATATCTGGATCATCGAGATATCGCTTTCGAAGATCATGAGCACTCATCCCAATTAACGTCCTGACATGGTTGTCAAATAAAGTGAAGGATGCTGAGCCAGTATCATTAACAACACGGATACTGACTTTGAACCTGAAATTTCAATAACACAAAACAGTTGAGGGAGGGCATATGAGTATTAATCATTAAGGCAATACGAAATAAATTAGAATTATATCAAACATTCAACATACTTTGGAATGAGAGATTTGGGGTTAAGACCACATCCCGGGCACTTTAATCCGTTACCAGTGATCAACTCATTATTGTCCTGTTGTTTTAATTGGATAACCTTTCTGTTGCAAGGTGTGACAACCGTCACCAGAATCGTCTTGCCGGCATTATTTTGTCGTTCGTGTGCGTGTACATTGTAGAAATTTCGGGTAATAAGGTGAGATTTAACGTTCCTTCGAGTTTCAGTATGATAAGGTTTAGGAATTTGGATCGACGGTTCGAGTACGAAAGGATAACTAGTTGTCTAGAGAAATGCCAATAAAAATTGAAAACACTTAAAATAAAGTAAAACCAAATTTTAAATCATTAATATGGGCATATTTATAACCATTGGAAAGGTAATTGAAAAACTTAATTAAATATGTCGTTAGAATAATCTAATGAGTCTCGGGTTTTAAATGATGGTCGAGTCAAACATAGTCAAGTAAGAGTCAAACTGGTCAAACCCTTGCAAATTTAACAAAACAAAGGAAAAACCCTATTTTCCCCCACCCTTATCCTCACTCTCGTCAATCTCCCTCTCTCTCTACTTACCAGCCGCCCCTCCTCACTCTCTCTCTAGACTTTTTGTTATTCATCTTCATCTTCAAGATTGGTAAGTATTTATGGGTGGATTTCATCTCTAAACCCGATTTTAATCATGTTATATGTATAGATCTATGCTAAAATCGGATTCAATCCTATATATGTGCTCGAAAATCTTTAAAACCGGAAATACATATTGATAAATGGATGAAATCGGATTAGATCGAGTTTGGGTCTTGTTGTAATCAAGTTTTCTTCTTTTTCCCTTTCTTATTTTTCTGTATGAGTTCGAAATCGTGGACGCGAATATGATATTCGCGGTGGTCAACGTCGGAATCTTCCTTTTTCTTCATCTTCTACGCGTTTTATGTCGATCGCATTTTAGTCGACAGCGTAATAGTCGACAGCGTAATAGTCGACCGCGTTTTATGTCGACCACGTTTTAGTCGACCGCGTTTTATGTCGACCACGTTTTAGTTGACCGCGTTTTATGTCCGGTTCTGTTCCTGTTCTTCATTTCTTTTCGGTTCCTGGTCCTGTTTCGTTCTTTCCTGGATTTATGTTCTTCTAAAAATTGTGTTTGTGTGTGTGCAGTGTGTGTATGTGCGCGTATCAGTGTGTGTGTGTATGCTGGTATGAGTTTGCAAGTGAAACAGAATTGTTGTTTGGGCCTTGTTCTTGGGCTGGTACCATGCTCGGCCCAACGGGTCATGCCCGTTTGTCTTATTGATTTTTGGTGTTTTCGTGTCCATCTCTCGGGTCCAAGTTATAGTAAATGACTCGATACATTGAAAAAGTCGATAATTAAACGATTTATACTAAATTAAAAGACGACAAGAAAACGTGGAATTTAAAGGGACGAGATTTATATATGGACTAAAGCCATAAACGAATAGTGACAATTGATGACATTTTTGCAATATCACGCGCGACTTATAGTAAATACATATAAATTGTGTTTCAACTATATGATTAAAATGAACATGTTAATTGGTTAAGTTTATAAAGATTATATCGAAATCTGACGTTTTCATAATAACAAGAGACTTGTACGTTTAAAAAGGGATTCAAAAATGTTATTTTGACTAGCCGACTAATAAGTCTAAAAATAGACGTCTTCTAAATATTAAATTTAATAACTTGAATTAAGGGTTAAAAGCAACACATTACGCGAATATGCATATTTTCTTAATGGCATTTCTTAGGACGCTAGTTTAGGCATAGACGATTTTGTCAGGTACTAGTACTTACTGTTGACTTGTGAACAGTGTAGGATACTTGGACTGTGCGTGTACGTGTTACAGGTGTATTTGACTGTTCGTGTTCTTGTTCGTGATTAGATCTTTTGTACTTGTACAAAACCTTTCAGGTGAGTTTCGTAGCCCCTTTTCTTTAATGAAACTTTTGGGGTGAAAAGCATACAAATGTTTTCTAACGAAT
>JAOXNX010000032.1:7074834-7085488 GCA_028566075.1 Solidago caesia
ACGCTAATTATACAAATGTTTAAACGTTGTACATCGTTAATATCAGGGGTTACTAAACACGTACAATAAAACTTCACCTTCCAATCATCATCTTCATCTCAACCATACATAAAACAAATTAATTGTGTAGCCAAATCAACCCCAAGCATGTAGAATATAACCAAATAATATACACAAAGCAATACTTTATAATCCGAAAATGGATAGCCAAATAATATAGCCAACCCACCCAACTACCCAAGCATGGGCAGTGAAACTATTGAAATACACAATAATAAAACACAATGAAAACACCAAAAACACTCATTCAGAAAATAAGTTAGTGTCCATAAAAGAAAATTAGTAATTCGTATTAAATATTAAATAACCCGTGTCCCGACACGGGCCACATATATAAAATTTAGATAGTAATTCGTATTAAATATTAAATAACTCTAATGAATTGTTAATCAAATGATATACATTCTGATTTGCCCAGATTTCAGTTCTGGGATTTGTCCAGATTTCAGTTATGGGATTTGCCCAGATTTCAGTTTTGGGATTTGCCCAGATTTCAGTTTTGGGATTTGTCCATATTTCGGTTCTGGGAATTGCCCATATTTGAGTTCTGGGATTTGCCCAGATTTCAGGTCTGGGAATATGTAAATATATAACAAAAAAAAAAAACCCAGAAAACAAAATATATAAATATTCATATATAAACTAATATTTCGAAACTTAGATTTAAGTTCTGGGATTTTCCCAGATTTCAGTTCTGGGATTTGCCCAGATTTAAGTTCTGGGATTTGCCCAGATTTAAGTTCTGGGATTCTCCCAGATTTAATTTCTGGGAATTGTCCAGATTTCAGGTCTGGGATTTGCCCAGATTTCAGTTCTGGGATTCGCCCAGATTTGAGTTCTGGGATTTTCCCAAATTTCAGGTCTGAGATTTTCCCAGATTTCAGTTCTGGGATTTGCCCAGAATATGTAAATATATAACAAAAAAAAAACCCAGAAAACAAAATATATAAATATTCAAACTCAAATCTCGAACCTTAGATTTCAGTTCTGGGAGTTGTCCAGATTTCAGTTATGGGATTTGTCCAGATTTCAGTTCTGGGATTTGCCCAGATTTCAGTTCTGGGACTGTCCAGATTTCAGTTCTGGGATTCGCCCAGATGTTAAAATATTATGTAACATTGAATTTAAACATCCCACTCATCCTAAAAAATAGATAAATTTGTTAACATATCATAACATTTTATGCAGGGGGGTAAAAAAAATATATAAAAAAATTGTATTTATTTTAAATATTGCAACAAACTAATTGAGAAAACTTTGGAGTTTTAATTTCATTTACAATTTTCCCTCCACTATTTAAAATAACATCTCATTATATAAAGACATTTATGTCAAATCCATTTCTTCATATCATAATTTTTCAGTATTTACAAGAACAAATGTTGTTAAAGGTAAGCTTTTTTCTATATTGTGTATTTGTAAATTGTTGGAGTTATATAATTCATAATGCTTTCATATTAGGACCTTACTTATTGAGTTATTGTTGAAGAAAGGGTACGCAAACCATCCTGCACTTACCCATACAAGGTTAGTATTTTTTAATCAAATGTAACGATTGAATGCATGTTAGTTTAAAATATTACATGTTTGGTGTTTTTTTTTCTTCAATAAATTTGTGAGATTGATCCATATGTATATATTTTATTATACATAATGATTTGTAAAATAGTAAGAAATCCATTCAAAATGATATTAAAGAAAGAATACAAAACTATATTATACCCTAGACTTGACTTCCCTTTTTTCAAATACGGAGATAAAAAAAACTGAAAAGCTAAAAATCTGGATTTGACTTTGGCAAAATGTGATATTAAAGATAAGCTACATTCAAAATGACTATCTAGAAGCTAACATGGTATTATTAAGATATTATCACAAACTGGCATACAACTAACAGGTAACCATGGCTCAGAAAGCAAAACGGCACTTTAATGGAGCCAAGCGCGTAATTCCTACTATATCACAAACCCCTGATAATACGAGGAGCACAAGTCTGACATTTTTACAAACACTTAGCCTACATGATTTTAAACATAAAAAAAATCTTTCTTTTTTAGATGAAAATCATCCATTTTTTTGACAATTATTTCATAATCATTAACACTACGTTTTCTATACTCAAAAGTATATAAATTACCCATGCGTTTTATTGCAGCAATCATAACACCCATCAAATCAAGTTTGGGGTTTTTATCACTACAACAGATTGATAAATTAAAAAATATGTACCTGAATCGTAATTGTAGATTTGAGATTACAAGGATGAGTTGATTTGAACTTTGAATGAATATTGGTGTTCTTGGAGGAGTTGGAGCGTACCTAGGGCATATCGAACCCATTAATGTTTTTCCTGCCCATTAAAACCCCTTTTCTATTGTTTATATTTTATTTATATGCTAAAAAAAACCGTGAATAAAAATTAAATATTCATAGTATCCCCATAATTTACAATAATATCCCAGACTCAATATACCCACACCCATAATTTATAACTACAATCATATCCCATATTACTTTTCAAAAAAAAACAATAATATCCCAGACCCATAAAGTACATATTATATTCATACCTATAAACAATTGACCATGTAAACACCATAATGTAAACAAAGAATAGAAAAAGGGCAACAAAAAGACAAATACCTATAGTTGACTGACTCTTATCACTTCTAAGTCAGTTTTCTAACCCAGGTTTCTACATTGCTTTTACAATCTCTCAATAAACAATCACTCAAATAACCCAAAACTCCAAAACTCTATACGTTGGTTAATCTTTCAAAATATGTATTTTACAAGTTTTATGATAACCAAAAACCTTCATCCTTTGCCACCATAACACTATACTCCATTGCTGCACTGACATACCTTAGACTCGACTTCCCTTCTCACCTCATAATTCGATCTCACTTGGCAAAATACGTTGTTTAAATGAAGTATTCGGGTAATATAGTTTAAACATGTGTGTTATGTTTAGTTTGTTATACTTCATGTACTTGCATGATCTTGTGACTTTCATTTAAACATTTTAACTATTGTAGTTGAGAAGATATGACCCGACCATCAAATAATAACAATGGTCCCAATAAAACAACAACTGGACTACCTTTGAGTGACATTACAAACACTGTACAACCCCTGAATCAAACTAGCTTTAGATTACCACCTCAAGTAGTCAGCCCATCCTTAAACTCTTCTGAACCAACACAAGTCAGGAGGCGTTCGGGGCGTAGACGGTTATGTGAACGTCCTGTTACTGTTACCAGCGCTGCTACAAATTCAACACCAAGACGTCGCGGTAGGCCTCCAACTCGTGGGATTAACCCCCTTCCTACACAGAACATAACCCAGCCCAGTCCTCAAAACATTGTGTCTTCGAGAACTATTATTGACACAAATGGCAACCCAGTCCATTTGAACGGAGTAAATACAACTCCACCACGTCGCGGTAGACCTCCAACTCGTGTGATTAACCCCCTTCCTACACATAACATAACCCAGCCTACTCCCCAAAACATTGTTTCTTCGAGAACTATTATTGACACAAATGGGAACCCAGTCCATTTGACCGGAATAAATACTATTAACCAAGTCTCACACTTGCCAACTTCAAATGAGGGACCTTTAAACATTGTTACCACACCCCAACGACGTCGCGGCAGACCTCCGGCTTCTAAGGATTCCCCGTCTGTTCGACGCAACGTTCGGCAATCTATACATAATCCTGCTTCGTCAAATAATGATCCTAGCAACAGCACACAAAATACCGATGTCTATCGAAACGCACGAAAACATCGTAAGTAACAACACTCAATTTATATCTTTTATCTTTACTACATTGCAATAGTTATTTATTAACATGCTATGTTTAAATTTTATGACATTTCAGGTAGGATGTTTGCATACTGGGATTGTGGTCAAGCGGAATATCAGTGTATACATTGTGGAGCAATATTGTGGTATGCAGAGCGTACGATTAAAACATACTCACCCAGAAACCCAAAATTCTCACTATGTTGTGGCGACGGAAAGGTGCAGTTGCCTTTTCTGCAACCTGCTCCAGGGTTATTAACAACATTGATGGATTATAATGGCGGGGATCGTTCACAAGTGTTTAGGAAACATATGAAGCTTTTATGTTCTATGTTTTCATTCACATCCACCGGGGGAAAAGTATGCACTGATATAAATGATGGTGGTGGCCCTTACACTTTTCGTTTGAACGGGCATAACCACCACAGAATGGGCACCTTATTGCCAACGCATGAGGATGGTCGTCCTAGATTTTCCCAACTTTACATATACGACACTGAAAATGAAGTGGAAAATCGGTTTTATGCATTAAACAGAAGGTTGACTTCGAGTCGTGAAGACATTATTCTTCGATCATTGGTTCAAGATTTGATATCTATGCTAGACGAGCATAACTGGCTGGTGCAGGCATTCAGGATGGCAAGAGAACGGTTTAGTAGATCATCAATGCAACCTGTTACTCTTCGCCTAATAGGCACACGACAGAGAGACGGAAGACAGTACAACTTACCAACTGCTTCTGAGGTGGCTGCATTGATACCAGGAGATGGTAACCCTACAGATTCCCGGGATGTAATTGTCGAAGAGCGGGGTGGTGAGCCAGGTTGTAATTCAGTTAAACGAATTTCTGAGTTGCACCCAAGTTTTATGGCTTTGCAGTATCCACTGCTTTTTCCTTATGGCGAAGATGGTTTTCATTTGAACATACCTCTAAATGTACCTGGAAATGCTCGGAGGAAAAACTTAAGTATGAGGGAATACTATTGTTTTCGTTTGCACCATAGACGCCACGAACGTAGTACATTGCATTCAGCTGGTCGTCTGTTTCATACATTTGTCGTTGATGCATATTCTGCTGTTCTTGAACATGATCTTGATTGGTATAAGAAAAATCAAGATACCATCAGATCTGAATTATACAACGGTTTGGAAGATCGCATTATTAATGGAGACACAGATTTAGATGCCATCGGTCGGAGAATTATCTTACCTTCATCATTCACCGGTGGACCTAGACATATGTTGCAACAATATCAAGATGCCATGGCAATCTGTCGTTGGGCTGGAACTCCAGATCTTTTTGTAACAATGACATGCAACCCGCGATGGCCTGAGATACAACGCGAGATTGATAATGCCATACCGGGACAACCACCATGTGATAGACCAGACCTCATTGCACGTGTTTTTAAAATCAAATTGGACGAGCTCATGACAGACATACGGAAGAAAAATCATTTTGGACAAGTAAAAGCTGGTTAGTTTTTATAAAATATAGTTTCCAGTCAATTTTGTATATCATTTTTATCATCTTGTATAAACTTTCGTGTTTGTGTTTATGCAGTTATTTATACAATTGAGTTTCAAAAACGTGGATTGCCCCATTGTCATGCTATTGTATTTTTGCATGATCACGACAAGCTTTTTGGGCCTGCTGAGATCGATCATGTCATATCTGCAGAATTGCCCTCTGAAGAACATGATCCAATTGCATTTGAAGCTGTTCGTACTCATATGATGCATGGTCCATGTGGAGAGCTTAATCGTTCAAATTCTTGTATGTCTCGTGAGAAATGTACAAAGGGCTACCCAAAAGAGTACTGTGAGGAAACTTTCGTTAGACGTGATGGGTGGCCACGGTATAAACGACCAGATAATGGTAGAAAAGCAAAAGTTGGCCGGAAGAATATTCCGCTTGATAATCGTTTTGTTGTTCCCCATAACATTGATTTGCTTGTGAAGTATGGTTGTCATATAAATGTCGAGTGGTGCAACCAGGGATCATTGGTAAAGTACCTTTTCAGTTATCTTAACAAAGGTCCAGATCGTGCAACAGTTGTAATTGAAGGTCAAAATAGTAGAACGTCCTTTGGGGAGATGTTACGCAACGAGAACGAGATTGAAGGTTACCTCAATTGTCGTTACATTTCGGCTTCAGAAGCATGTTGGAGACTATTTGGGTTTGAAATGCATTATCGTTCCATCGCTGTTGAAAGGCTTCCGTTTCACGAAGAACATTGTAATAGAGTATACTTCAGTGGTAATGAAAGACCAGAAACTATTCTTGAAAGGCGTTCTTCTGTTATGACAAAGTTCACAGAATGGATGACTGCTAACACATTGTATCCAGAAGGTCGGGGTCTAACATATGCTGAGTACCCATCATACTTTACATAGCACGAACAGGATAAAGAATGGAGGCCACGTGGTAACATGTCGAGTATAGGCCGTATATATTATGTTGCTCCATCAATGGGGGAGACATACTATCTTCGAATGTTATTAAATGTTGTACGGGGTGCCACGAGTTTTGATGATATCAAAACTGTAGATGGTATCGTGTATCCAACATATATGTCTGCATGTAAGGCATTGAATCTGTTAGGGGATGATGTTGAGTGGATACAGTCGATAAAAGACGCGTCTCAATGGAAGTTAGGCAATCAGCTTCGTGAGCTTTTTGTAACAATACTATTGTTTTGTGAAGTTTCTGATCATGCACACTTCTTCAGAGAAACCCTTCCTTATCTTTCAGAAGATGTTGTTTACGATGAGCGTAGGAATTTGGAAAATGAAAATGTGGTGTTTACAGAACAGGAAATTCAAAATTACACTTTACAGAGGATAGAGACGATCTTGAATGGTAACAACAAATCGTTGTCTGATTTTCCAAACCTCCCTCAGATTGATCATACTTTGATGAATATTGGCAGGAATCGGTTAATTGCTGGCGAAAGAACATTCAATGTGGCCGATGAATGGGATCAGTTCACCAATTTGTATGCTGGTTTAAATCACCAACAAAGAGATGTATATGATAACATCATGCAAGCAGTAAATGCAAAAACTGGAGGTCTTTTTTTTGTTTACGGTTGCGGGGGTACTGGGAAAACCTACTTGTGGAGAACAATTATAGCATGGATACGGTCTCTTGGTAGAATTGTTCTATCAGTTGCCTCATCTGGTATTGCATCACTTCTATTGCCTGGTGGTCGAACCGCACATTCGAGGTTTCGCATCCCTATTGAATTAGATGACCAATCATGTTGTGGGATAGATGTCACTTCAGATCTTGCAAACTTGATCCGCGTTACTGAACTAATAATTTGGGACGAGGCACCTTTGCAACATCGACATGGTTTTGAAGCCGTTGATCGCACATTCCGTGATATTTGTAAGCAGGATAATCCTAATGCCTTAAACCAAGTTTTTGGTGGAAAGGTTGTCGTTCTCGGTGGTGACTTTAGACAAATTTTGCCTGTTATCCCAAATGCACGTAGGAGCGAAATTGTTTCATCTTCAGTAAACAAGTCATCAATTATATGGGATAATTGTAGGATTTTTGTTTTATCTATTAACATGCGACTTCGCGACCCATCAATGGATGACATAGCAGTTGAGCAGATGATGCAGTTTAATAAATGGATTTTGGACATGGGGGATGGTAGACTTCCTTCAATTGCACTTAGTAATGAAGACGAAGCTACATGGATAACTATTCCAGATGACCTTCTGATTCCCATACAGAATGACCCTATTGATGCTATTGTACAATGTACATTCCCTGATCTGCCAGATAGAATCAACGATATTAATTACTTAAAAGAGAGATGCATCCTATGTCCAACAAATTATATCGTTGATAAGATCAATTTACGTGTTCTCAATAGCATGACAGGTGATATGCATGAATTGCTTAGTGCCGATCAGATTTGTCCAACCACGGATAACTTGGAAGATATGCAAATCACTTATCCTCCTGAGTTTCTTAACACGTTGCGTTTTTCAGGGATACCAAATCATAAACTAGAATTAAAGGTTGGCGCCCCGATCATATTGTTACGTAATATTAATTTGCAACGAGGTTTGTGTAACGGGACACGTTTGGTCATAACTCAGATTACCCGTTTGGTTATTGAGGGAACAATAATCACAGGAAGTCATGTTGGTGAAAAAGCTTTTATTGGACGGATTGATATGACTCCAACCGATACAACATCATGGCCCTTTCGATTTAAGCGACGTCAATTTCCCGTTAAAGTATGTTTTGCCATGACAATAAACAAAAGTCAAGGTCAAACGTTCAATCATGTTTGTGCTTACCTTGAAAAACCTGTTTTTACACATGGGCAACTTTACGTCGTTGCATCTCGGGTGACTTCTCGAAATGGCCTTCGATTTTATATTGATAACGGAGGAAAGTGTGCTAATAATCTGACCAAAAATGTTGTTTACAAAGAAGTGTATTATAATTTGCCTAGAGGTATGGTTTAATATTGAAGTTGCATAATAAACTGTGAATTTAGATGCTTAATTGTATTTAACTGTGTATTTAGAAGCTTATTAATAAATTGTGTATTTATAATCTCTTAACAGGCAGCCTTTCCAATGGTAGTTTTGATTTAGAAACTTTATAATAGACCATGTATTTAACACTTTATACCTTTTTTGCAGCCACGTTGAACAACAATGAGCATCCGTTATCGATATATTAGTGATTTGCGTCCTAATTTGACTGACAAGTGGACGATTAATGTTCGGGTATCACGATTATGGACTACATACAATCCAATCACCGGTCGCATTCTTTCTCTTGACATGATATTAGTGGACGAACGTGTAAGTAAATCATATAATTTATCCACTGCCATCTTGTATTTTTAGAGGCAGTAGTAATATTCATCAACTATAATTTGATTGAAGTTAATTCTCTTCTATGCATCAATTCTCTTTATCTTGTAATTTTTGAGGCAGTAGTCGATGTACTCATTTTGTAAGAACTATAATTTGATTGAAATGAATTCATTAACTTTATAAAAATTGGAAATTGGTTCAAGAAACCTTTAGACTGGTAGTCTACAAATTGAACTTGGATTAAGACTGCTACTACACCTCATATTGACAAGTAGATAGTGAATGAAAAGAGCTTCCTTTTTCATGCTGTGCTTATTTCATGTCACCTGACTCATGCAAACACTAGAAAACATCAGAGTATGAGTAGTCGCTTGACACCGTAAGGCACTTCATAGGAACTAGAACACTAATGACGAATTAAACTTCATCGTGACCCTACTGATCATAACCCCGAAACTATTATTAGTTGTTTGACGATTTTGCTCTTCTATAAAACTTACTTTTACTCATAGCATATTTCTTAAATTTTAATCCGAGCAATTATTATAGAGGATTTTTTTAATTATTATTTTTGATCTGGCCTCATTGTCAGAGGATTTTTTTACTTGATAAATGATGTTCAAGTGTAACATAATGAAAACTCGCTACTTAAACCTCAGATGCAACAATCTAAGTGTAGTAATTAATTTTATTGTATGTTTGTCTAACACATTTGTCTGACTTAATTTTTTGTTTTCATCATAATCAGCGATCTTCAATTCATGCAAAGGTCCCTGTGAATCTTATGCACAAATTCAAGAATTCTATCATGGAAGGTTCAGTCTACAAAATACATAGGCTGAAGGTGGTTAAGTATGACTCGAAGTATAGGCCTTTAAATCGTGAAATTTTTGTTGAGTTCTTATTTGCAACCCGTATACAAGTCTCCCCTATACGTCCACATATGTTTTGTCAATACGTCTTCGAGTTCATGGCATTCGACAAAATCCGTACTCGTCTTGGAAATGATACATATCTCACAGGTGAATTTTTTTAAGTTTATAATCTATAGACAACTTCTGAAAATGTTATACACATATTTTGACATATCTATTGCAGATGTCATAGGAGTCCTTTTAGAGTGGGGCCCTCTCCAAAATGCTGTTGGAGGCAACGAAAGACCTGATTCACAACTTCGTAAAATTGTTATTTCCGATACGAGGTATCTTATCATTGCTAATAACACAATTTATCTGCACATGTTGTTTCAGAAACAAAGGTAACTAAAAAAAAACTAAACTACCACAGGGATGTGAAGCTAAATATTTCGTTGCTGGGAAAGGTGGCTTTGAGTTACGAAGATGATGTGATCCGCTCAAAAATGGATACCAATATCGTGGTTGTCTTGTCTTGCTGCAAAGTTCGAGAATATGATGGTTAGTTTTTAAATATCTATGAATCGTTTTAAGCATTTCAATTTCGGTATGCCTTTAACAGCACATTATTTTTTAATTACTAAGGTGCACCGCAATTAAGGACCACAGTATCAACAAAGCTTTATTTGAACCCTCCAATTCTCGAGGCCATGAAATATAGGCAAAGGTTATGTGTGTGTCTTCTTTAGTATATAAGCACGATCAAATTCTAACCATTGTTACTCACACTTATTTTCATGACGTTCTGTTTTTATAGACCAATTCAGCAGGTTATCTTTACATCTGTCGAAACTAAAGCAGAGGACTTAATGGTGACAAGTATTCCAGATATTTACAACCGTTTAGTAGCTGGGGTTAGTGAGGTAATTGGTCTTTTGCAAACAAAATATATAAAGTACTGATGCATTCTATATATCACGCACACACTTATGTTATTGATTTGGAACTTTCTTACCAGCGAACAAGGTTTGTTATTCATGCATTGGTCATCGGATTCGACTTATATAACGACTGGA
>JAOXNX010000032.1:7085588-7099753 GCA_028566075.1 Solidago caesia
CCACAAAATATATAGCATGTATAATTGATGGTTGTCTACTACTAATATTAGAAGGATCAGCTTATTACCATTTCATTCATAACTGGACCCGCCTTTACTGTCGGTTCCCGGTCCAACTGGTCCGACCGGCCGGTCCGATCGTGAAAACATTGATGGCATCAATCAAATTGAAAAACATGTTTTACGCTGTTATATTTATACAATATGAATCAGGTTTGGCGGTGTATAAAAGATGGTGGACGGATCGCTTCCCTTTTCATTGATTAAACCATCTCACATCTAATAATATCATTTTAAACATTAATTTTTTACAATGTATAAAATTATGTATTATTAAATAATCTGATAATGTAAAACGACGTATACATATCTCATTTTATTTAGCACGAATCATAACATAGCAATCACGGTAAAATAATAATGTATAAAAGTAAACGCTATCATTTAACACATGATATTAAAAATAACAGAATTATCCACTACAAAATAACATAGTAACTGTAACAAAACAACATATAAAATTATCTGTTACTATTTAACACGTGATTTTAAAATAATTATAAAGCTAACTATAATTATAGAAGTACCAGTATATTGTCAATCTAAAATATTCGTTCTCAAAACGACAACACCTTCACGACAATTGGTAGATATAAAAACGACAATTGGTAAATGGAAAATGATATAACCTCATAATAAATCAGCTTAATAATCCCCCTAATAACTTGATTACATGACAAGTGTAATTTACTAATTTTTTCTTCTGATTCCATCATTTGATTATACAAAGTGTATTGATCAAATTGTTAAGAAGATTATTAGATAGATTTTTTAAATGTATAAACATTATCATTTTCCTAGGTAGGTATAAAAATAAAAATAAAATAATTATAAAAAAAAATCAATATAATAAACATCAAAACGATTACAAATCTGGCCCATTAATGATTACAAGACCCGGCCCATTATTAATTTCCAAAGAATTTCAATTTCTTCAAGACTGACTTTCTTAAGCCGACACATTTTTTTACCATAGTCTCCTCTCTCTGTACTTGTTTTTTTTACCCGTAGTCTCCTAGTATATACACACACTTTTTTACCATGTTGGTCTAGAGAACATTGATTTGATTCTGGGAAACAAAAAAAAAAAAAATCAAAAATCAAAAATAAAAAATGGAAGACGAAAACAAGACAAATCTAGAAACAGGAAGGGCAGACAGATCAGTTTGGTTAATGAAGTGTCCTGTCGTTGTTGCTAAATCTTGGCAATCTTCTGAATCCCAACAAAATCTTGCTAAAGTTGTTGTTTCTCTTGATCCTCTTCATCCTGAACACCATCAGGTCTCTTTATTCATACATACATACATACATATATGTTTATATCTATATCTATATCTATACTCCCCTCCCATTATGTTTAGTTGTTTGGTTTTAGGGTTTTGGTGCATATGGGTTTGTAATTTAGATGATTTATATTATTGTTGAACTTAGGTTTATGTGTGTTGGTATATAGGTGAATCTTTTGGAAGCCTAGTTTTTTGTGTTAATTAGGCAAAATATACGGCTATCTCGGTGTTGCTAATGTATCTATTGAACTTCAAAACATATCCTTTTAATCTTTATTTGTATGTATCCAGTGACGTGTCGGTCTGGTAACGGGTAAAATCGGCAGTTTTGTTGTTTTGATGCGATAGGCATATTGGTTTCCACGTTTACAAGCTAGGAGAGGATGGATGCATATAATAGTACCGAACTGTGTGGTAGAAGAGGAAGTTTAATAGTTAATACATACAATAGCAAAATGGGGATAGTTAGATACATAGATACTTATCTACGTTTTGGTATGCGTTGTCCTTTTGGAATTTTGTTCAAGTCTATATACATATATGTTAAGTTTATGTATATTTTAGTTGCTGGTTGGGTTGATTTACTATTGATTTTAAGTTTATTTGTAGTTTTGATGAGTCTGTAGTTAAGATGATTAATATTTGAAAAGTGAGGGATTTCGGTATTGTTTAGTTGGTAATGTACTGGTATCTGCTTGATATATGGTTGTAGCTGTAACCATAGTTATGGAACCCTAGTTTTGTGTGTTTCGATAGAACAAATCAGACCAAAATGATATTCGTGAGAAATGAATGCTATATTCCCTTAAACGTTTTCTTTTAACAAGTCCAAACATGTAGAAGGGCAACGTCACATTAAATATTGACATGTGTCCATTATGAGGATTTGTTGGAAGAAGTTTAGGAGGATATATAATTGCTCTTTTATCTAGGAGTCTTTCATGTCTTTTACTTTCCTTCCCAGAATCATTCCTTATTACTCAAAAGGAAGTCCATCAGAATTCCAAATTAATGAAAGATAAAAAACTAATTTTATAGTTTGTATATCTGAGTCTCTGACTATGTTAGATAAATGCACGCTACAACCTAAGTCTTACATTCATATTATATTTGTTTAAATTGTCATAAAATCAACATGTTTTGTATTTTTTTTTTCTAGCAATCATGATATTAATTCCAAATTTTTGGTATTTATTTTCCGGTTCTGTAATTACAAAGGTCTCATCATTTGTTTTATAAAAAAAGAAAAACCGGTTTTCTCCTGTATTCCTGTGATTTCATGGTCAGTAATTACTAATCAGGGGACATGGTTTGTGACAATGGCAAAAAAAAAAGGGTTAGAAGTATTGGTTTCGTTAATTGTAGGAAGTGATTTCATATTCTAATGAACTTTGAGCATTCCATTACTATTAATATATATTTACATTTGTGGCTTGTTTTTAAAATCTGAGATATGTTTCTTTTCTACAATCAGTTCTCTATGGAAATGGCTAGCAGTGATGTCCCGAATATGCCGAAGAGCTACTCCTTAAATATGTTCAAGGATTTTGTTCCTATGTCCATTTTTTCTGAATCAACCCAAGGTAGTGGTCTTTTCCTATAAATAAGGTTCAATTTTAACTCCATAATGTCGAAAATTTTATTTTATATATTGCATCACTTTTAGATGCGACATTTTGTGTTGCTTTATGAACAAATTGGAATCATGTAGAAAGGTAATTGGTTGATGAATCTTTACAGACTATTGGGTACGTTGAGATCATTGTAAACATGCCAGATGACAGTGCCTTCGCTCATGTACGAGAATTATGAAAAGAAATCATAAAAATGAAGCGAGGCACATATCTATTAACAACTAGTGGAGTAATCTGCGTTGAGTATCTATTAGTTTTGTTTGTATTTCCGAGCTTTTATGAAGGTTGAAACTTGTTTAATAGAGGGAGCCATTTTGACTTGTTTACCTACGTAGGAATTGATTTGGGATATGTTTTACCTTTAACAGGCCAAACCAAGTAAAAAAAAAAGAATACAAAAAACCAGCCAATAAGCAAATGTTTCAGAAATCATGCAACGTGTATCTCTAATGCATATACCCTTCTAAATCATATAATTCAGAAGTATAAAATTATTGAAATAGTACAAGTACTGTAATCATTTGACACACTAAATGGATATTAAAAACATTTTTGACAATAAGTATTTTGGGTCAACCCTTCCTGACCCATTACTGCCCGATACCCATCGAAACGATTTTCCCAACTCTGCATTGTGAGTTGCACGGCTACGTCATTCATAAAAATCTGTTATGATTGCTGTATTTTCATGAATATTGCATGTATTTTTGCTTCAACACTGACTTCAGTATTCCTGGTATAGTAATGTGCCAGAAATACTGGTTACAGTGAATCATCTTACTCAAATTTATGTTATCTACCTAGGGGTTACCTCAAAATGTGCATTATATTAGTCTAATAAAATATATTCGTATAAACTAATGCTTGTGGAGTGTGTTTTAGGGAAGGTTGCCACGGAAGGAAAAATTGAACATAAGTTTGACATGAAGCCCCATAACAAGAATATGGAGGAGTACAGAAAGATGTGTCGTGAGAGAACAAATAAATCTATGGTTAAAAATAGACAAATAATGGTATAATGCATCCTTTATTTTATTATTCACGTATTTCATTTTCTACTTAGTGCTTGAAAATACCGATGAAACATGATATCTTCCTTGTTTGTTCAACAGGTGATTGATAATGACCGAGGTATGCATATGAGACCCCTGCCTGGAATGATTGGCTTGATTCCAGCTAACACTAAGGTAATAACTCCAATCATCTCCAAGAATGATCAAATTGGGCTGCATATCTGCAACTAGTTAAAGCCGCAAATTAGTTTATATAATGTATGTACACATGCCGTTTGACATACTCTAAATGATCCATATCTCTGATAGATGTTGCTATAATGACCCTTTTACTTGTGAATGGTTGATTTGGGGTTGTGTTTATCTAAAATGGGTCAAATACAAGAAAAATAAATTGAAACCTCTAGTTGTAGTGGGCAAGAACTAACCGATCAGGAAGTGATAATTCTATTTTTACTATATTGTACAATATGTTATATATTCAGGATAAGAAGAAAGCTGCTGTTCCAGTCAAGGGACCAGAAGTTAAGAGAACCAGGAGGGATCGTGGAGAGCTGGAAGATATCATGTTTAAACTTTTTGAGAGACAACCTAATTGGGCTTTAAAGCAATTAGTCCTTGAAACGGACCAGCCGGCGGTGTGTGCTTACTTTCGAATTGGGTCATTTCAATTTGAACATATTGCACTTGAATGGAACGTAGTTTCAGTCGATTTCTATATTAGGAGAACTTGCTTTCAAAAATAACATTATAAAAGATTTAGGCTACCCATGCCCTCAGAGGCTGATTTTTCAAAGTGGGCTAGAAATCGACAGAAATTGCTTGCAATTAGCCTTTTATTTTGACTTTCCTAGGAGTCTTTTGCTCATTCCCTCTGAGTTTGAATTGATTTGCATTGCAGCAATTCTTGAAAGAAATTCTGAATGACCTTTGTGTCTACAACAAACGTGGATCCAATCAAGGAACATACGAGCTGAAGCCAGAATATAAGAAATCTGTAGAGGATATAGGTGCCGAGTAATCCTGTGTTTGTGAAAGATGGTGCAAGTAAGGCTGGTCAGGATTACCAAATTAGCCAAGAGGCACTTATACCAATCAACACTCGAACTGACAATTACTTTTAACTTTTGCAATATATGAAAGATCCGCTTATTGGTGTCGTTACAGCTACTTTTGAAGATGCTGTTACCTGATAAATGTGTGTGGCATGTCATATATATGATGACAAAGTTTTTGTTTTCGGGGTTATTTATACACCAACGCTTCTACTTTGTATGGCTAAATGAATAAAAAGTGTACAATTGTGCGAAGTAAAATCGTTGGTGATCAACTCCTGCATCTCTCGTCTCTCATATGTGTGCTTTCTAATGCTATGTATGCCTATTGCATGGCGTTGGCGTATAGAGGTCAAGAAAAAAGTGTTAAGAATTATAGTATAACATCATGAATTATAGAACATGTTGTGATGAATCTTTTAAATGATAAATTGTTAGTTTTGACATTTAATTTAATATACAATTAATTCGAAAAATAATAATTAAGATAATTATTTTTATTTTTTTGAAAGGTTACTATTATTCACAAACAGCCCTACAAATTGCAGGGGCAAAAAACATATACATTACGAGGTTACATTGAAATTTCACAAATCGCTCCAACTAATTGAGTTATTCTTCACTCTATTGCTATACCATAAGAAGCTAAGTGCTTTGATGTTAAGAATAATCTTGTCCGCCTTAACCACCACATTCGAAAACTTCCTTTCATTTCTAGCTTTTCATATGCACCAGCAAACCACCACAATAATACCCTTCAATATCTTCTTCCCATTTCTACTAAGACTCGCAAACTCATGAACCTCCATTAGGTCTTTAAATGAAAATATAAAAAACTTACTTGCTTTGCACCAAATACTAACAAAATTCCATACCTTCATAGCCACTTTTTTGCTAATGACAGCCTTTAGGGCTGTAATTAACGTGCATAAAATATTTGTACTTTTACCATAAAATTCAGGGGATGAGCTTTTGATATGGAAGGCACAAGTTTTTTATACAGGTTATTGACAGCCCTAAGGGCTGTCATTAGAAAAATCCTTAATTAAAAGCACAATAGGTAAATGCTCTTTATGGAAAGTGTGAAATCTTTGTTTAAAGTGGACAATAAAATTGAGACGAAAGAAATATCTACTCGAGTCACATATGGCCTAATTATGGGCATTAAATACAGAGTATCATTTAGTATAACAACATATTATTTCTGCATCAAAACAATTGTCAACTAGATAAAAGTAAATAAAATTACTGCATCAATTACTACAACTTTTTTAGGCAAATGTGAAATTATCATTAACTAATTGTTTTAATGTTTCTTTGAGTTATGTAATCTTTATTCAAAGTACGGCTAATACGAAAAGTTTAGTCATTTATACATATTTAGTCCGTATTAGCCGTACTTTGAGTTATGTAATCTTTATTCAAAGTACGGCTAATATTTATATTTAGTAGTGTACAATAACTTGAAGACAAATGCAGTAATAATGTGTACTTAAATGTCTAATGATTAACTTTACTGTCAAGGGAGGACTCGAGGAGGGGGTTATTAATAAAAACACGACAATGACTTTTTTAACAGCATTAAAAATCTTTCGACAAGATGCTGAAAACAACAAACTTTACATAAGATAGGTTGGACTAATATGTTATAACGGCCAAACTAAACTAGACTTTCTACTTCGACTATTTATACATAAAAATGACAGAGAAGCAATGTTCTGTAATCTTTGTTTGTCTAAGGGCCGGGGTGTTTGAGTTAGCTGATGATTTAGTATCTTGTCTTGTCATCGCGTTCATCGATGATGTAATTCTCGGCCGCCTCCAACTTTTGTTGAAGCAATTCAACATACTCAAGTCATTCAACGTCTAGGACCGTCGTAACATTCAGTTGAGAACGCACATTTAAACGACGATAGGGTTATATGAATCGGAATAATCGAAAAAGTTGAAAGAAAAACTCTCGGAAAAAAAAGGAATGACAAGAACCAGGATCATCAATTGATGTACATGACAAATTGG
Source organism: Solidago caesia (assembly GCA_028566075.1). NCBI lineage: Eukaryota > Viridiplantae > Streptophyta > Magnoliopsida > Asterales > Asteraceae > Solidago > Solidago caesia. The sequence continues at coordinate 7,092,656 of JAOXNX010000032.1, forward strand.
TCATCTTTGAAAATATATGCAACTTTTTTGGCCATTGGAACAAAGAAAAGAGTGATGCAACTTCTTAGAAAGCAATACACCATGGGCATATGATTTTAAGCATTACAACATCTTCTAATGTATAATATACCAATCATATATATAATCACGGTCGCGCATATTAAGCTTGATGTCGACCTTTGTATCTTCTAGCCACCCATATGTAAACAAACAAGTTAACTGCACTTATCCCTGCCAATATTGAATAGTAATAGTCGAGTTTACTCTCGTTAAGATCATCTCTCAACCATCCGTTTTCTCCTGTTCCCGTTGCCTTCTCAACGATCTTAACAAGTGCGCTGTTCACCCAGCTCCCTATCCCAATCTCACTTAAAAACAATGCCCCACAAACACTTTTCATACCATCAGTAGCTTCATCATAAAAAAATTCCAATTGTCCAACATAAGTGAACGACTCGGCCCCACCCAAAATAAAAAACTGTGGGACCAACCAAAACACTGATAGACCAGAGGGGTTGGAGTGAGTCCTACGCTTGTGTTCGACTGCTGCAGCAGAGGCAAGGGAAAATATGGAAATGAACAAACCAATGCCCATTCGTTGTAAGGCTGTGAAGCCACGATGGTGGTTTGTTGTCTTTTGGAGGACTGGAACAATTAATTTTTCGTAAATGGGAACAGTGACGAATGCATTTATGACTGCAAAAACTTGCATTGAGCCTGGAGGGATCATGAAGTTTCGGCCAAGGTGTCGGTCCAAGATTTTGGATTGGGCAAGGAAAAAGGTTGATTGTTGGGCTAATGAGAGGGAAAGGGCTATGGTTGAGGCCCATACCGGGAAGACTCGTAAAAAGGTCTTCAATTCTTCTATTTGTGTCACAGTGCATAGTTTCCATCTATCGTTTATGTCAGTTAACTCAGGATCTTCCATCACTGCTGCTTTGTCCAAGAATCTGAAAACCAAATTATTGTTAATTTTAGAATAAATGGTCTAAAGCTACTTCACAATATTTGGTTAACAAGTAGAGATGACAAAATGGACATGTCAGTCAGGTAGTTAATGGGTCGTAATGAATTTGGGTAAGAACAAGTAATTTTTAATCCGGACAGATCGACCCATTAACACCTTTTCCATCATTCCTCGCATTATTTAAGTAATTAATGTATTGAATATCATTAAATAACAGTAACAATATTATTGAAATATTAACCTAAAGTTTGCTCGTTTGACCCATTTAAACTGCAACCCATTTGACCCATTTAAACCGCAACCCATTTTGACCCATTTAATTCTTTAACTGGATTTCTTAAGTTACGTATTGACCTGTTAGACATGATATTTCAGCTGAAAAACCATGTTTGGTAAAGGCTCGAAATGGCCACATCTATTAACAAAAAAGTTCAGATGTGTTATTTGAATGCAACTTTTGTGTTATAGCATACTGTATAATGTGCACACCAAATATCTAGAGGCATAATTTCGACCCTCCTACATATAAGAAGTTGATATGGTTTCTTTTATACCTTTAGTAGTCAGACGGACGAAGTACTCTTGGAACGGTTCAAAACTCACACCCGGTTGTAATTTTTGCAAATTGACATTGTAAATTTCTTTACTAGTAAAAAGAATATAGTTTGTAACGAATTACCCGCTTCCATTATTTAGAATAACGATAATATATGGACAAAAAGTATCTACGGGCCAACCATGACCCGAACGGTTTTCTAACCTGAACTCAGGAGTATGAGAGAGCTTTCTTGCACCCACAATATCAGATTCTTCAGTAGCAACCTCATAAAGCTTAGTTTCAGGGCTCACTTTAACACCTCTAGAATGGTTTCTTACAGAAGCTACAATTACCTGGACAAATCTAGTAAAAACACTCCCCATCGGCTTCTTATACCGAAACTTTGTGAACCCAGCTGCCAAAATCACAACCGATGCAAACATGATCGCAGTTGGAAGCCCAAAACCCCACGCATATCCTTTCTCCTGTTCTATATATACCATCACAGTGAGTCCTAATAGAGCGCCAACTTTGATGGATAAAAAAAATAAGTTAAAAAATGTGTATTTGTAGGAGAGTTCTTTTTCATCATTTTCGTCATGTTGGTCAGCACCAAATGAAGGGATGTTGGGCTTGACCCCGCCCGTGCCTAGGGCTACTAAAGCTAGGGCAGAGTAGAGGAATGCTGATTGGCCCGGGGTTGCAGACGGGCAGTTTTGGTTTTCGGTGCATGGGGGTGGGCGTAAGCTTTTAACTGATGCTGAAATGGTCAGCAGTATCATCCCCTGATCATAGCAAATAATGAGAGAATTATAAGCAACTCACGGGCCAAATTTGTATGCTTTTTAGTTATTATGATACACTATTATACTAGTACTTTAAGATCAAGCTCTTTACAATATGAGAATATCGTTGAAAATATGACTAAGCCCATCACTTGGCCGTTTAGAAGAATGATCAAGTCTTGGCCAAATTTGTGATCATAGTATTCTAGAGGTGGCAAGCGGGTTAGATGGGTTGGACAACAACTTCGGTTTGAAACCGCTTGTTTTCAAGTATGGGTCGAAATGAGCCAGCTCGAGGTTGATCTATTACATTTTTTTTTTTAAATGATAAACCTAACACATAATATGATATATATATACCATAATATAAAAGTTTTACATCTAACTATACAAACATATGATGTGCAGTTTTGATAAATTTATTAAATTGTGTGGTAGACTTGTCACCTCCCTTCTTTAAAAAAAACCTAATCAATCAAGTTCTATAAAAACAATACTATAAGAATATATAATTTAATGATAGACTTCATGTAAAAACTTGATAAGTCTATGTTTGGTAAATGTTGATAGTTAAAATGAATTTATTATTATTATTTCTACTAAATCTATTTCTTTGTATAAAATTAGATACATATTTAAATTAAACAAAGAAACTATGATTTATTATGTTGGAAAGCTCAATTTCATCAAAGTCAAAAAATCAACTTAAGTATTTTTGCTAGCCATATAATATAATATAAAAATGACAAATATGTTGTCAAACATGGCCTACCAAAGAAAAGAACTAATTCCGTGTTCAAACATCTCATTTTGCTCCTTAAAAAAAAAAAAAATTTAAAAAAAATCTCATTTTGCTTTAGTGTTTAGCATCTTTTAAACAATTTTTAAATTTACTATGAAAGTTTAACGGTAACAATAAAATACGATGAACATATATCAACAAATTTTAAAAGTTCATTGGACAACTGGTGTAACTGTGTACAAAAAGAAAAATACGTTGTCATTTTAAGCCTTTATCCGTGGTGTGTGTATATATATATATCAAATCAATTCCATAATAATCCAACAATTCCATTTAAGGCATTGCATTTAATTTTTGTAGTGATAAATAAATACAAAATAAACCCAGAAAGAAAAGAAGAGAAAATGGCACTCAGCCACTCACAATAAGGTAAACGGCGGATGACAACATAACGGTGAGATAACGGCCTAAATAAGCATCAGCAAGAAAAGCTCCCAAAAGCATCAACAAATATGTAGCTCCAACCCAATCACTTACATGCGTTGCTGCATCCGGCAACGATTCTTTCATTTCCTTTGTTAAATACAACACTAAACTCGCCGACACCGTAAACGCCGTCAACCTCTCCGCCGCCTCATTTGCTACATACAACACCATAAACAATCATTCAATCGTCGTGTAAACATGATTCTTCTAACGAAAGCTATGAAATCTAACAGTTACCCAATCCCGGCCATTTTGCAGGATCGAACCCTTAAACCTCTGTTTCCAAAGGCAAAAACTTTCCGACTGATGCAACCCTGCTTGTTTTAAAAAAACTATGAAAATTATATAGCCGATTTCAATATTACAAAAAACAACTATACATGTTTATATGTTCTAAAGTGTCAAAATATAAACATGTTTATATGTTTGGTTCGAACTAACATGTAATAAAAATGTCTAATAAGAGTTTATTCGAACCGGCATATAAACATCTCAAACAAATAAACTCAAAACTATCATTATTGGGAAAAAAAAAAAAGCCGGTTTGAATAAACTTGACATGTTTATAATTTCAGTTCTCAAACCGAAATTATAAACATGTATAATGTGAGCTTATTCAAACCGGTATATAAACACCTATAACAAATAAACTCAACTATCATTATTGGGAAAAAAAAAAAAAAAAGACGGTTTGAAAACTTAAAAAACTTGACCTGTTTATAATTTCGGTTTAAGATAATTTCAGTTCTCAAACCGAAATTATAAACATGTCTAATGTGAGCTTATTCAAACCGGTATATAAACATAATTATTCTAACGAATAAACTCATATCATATATATAGCCGGTTTGAATGTTAAAAATCCAAGACATGTTTATATGTCTGGTTCGAAATGGCATATAAACATGTCTAATATGTATTCATTCGAACCAACATATAATATATAATATAACTATATATAAATATATATATAGAGAGGTTGGTTATTGTAAAATAAGTATTAAAGTAAAACAAATAAGATAAGATCTTGACCGTTGGATCATGATAAAATTGATGCACGAAGATTCATAGAACAAAAGTATAGACAATGATGCACAAAGATTTTCATGATGCACAATGATTTTCAGTCAAGAGAATAAGATTGTTTTATTTGTTTTACTTTAATACTTGTTTTATCTTAACCAGAACCTATATATATATATATATATATGAATGGATAATATATAATAGTAATAAGTACCGATGATGAAGGGAGAGGCTTTCCAGCCACCGGTGATGCGTTTATTAGCAACTCTGCCTCTAAAGTCAACACTTCCATTGGTCACTAAATCCATTGATGATGATGATGAAGAAGATGAAGATTTTGGCAAATTTGTATTACCGGAAGGATCTTTGGTGTCAAGTAACTGATAACTCATGGATATAAAAAATATTTATATATAAATATATATATATATAGTTAGAAAAGAAATATATATATATATATATATATATAATATATATTTTATATATATATAAATATATATAGTTAGAAAAAAGAAATATAAATACTGAATAAAAGTGTTTGTATTGAAATAAATTTGGTACAGGTGAGAAACGGATTGATCAAATGTTGTGTTTTTTGTGAAAATTTAGTCGTGATTCTGACAGGATTCGGAAGTGTCCCGATACAGTGAATCGGGATTGGAAAATTAGAAAGCAAAATATATATGTGAAAAGTTGGAGGAGAAATTTTGAGTCAAAGTGTGAATAAGTTTTTGCTACAAGATTTTTGGAAGATATATTGTTTTGTTGATGAGATCTTTGCTTTTCTTTATCTTGTTGTGCTTATCATCAGGAAATTAAAAAATTAAAAATTAAAAAAAAAACATTATTTTTTTTAAACTTATATTTTAATTTAGAACGAAGAAACCTTTAATTTTAGTGTGTCGTAGCGTCCTACTAAGTACTAGCCGATCTTTTTTCAAAAGAGAAATGCTAGAATAACAAACTAATTATACAAATAAATATTTACAAATTGAGTTGTCATGTGAGATGGACCAATTAAATTACAATCTTTTTTATCTTTCATGTCTCTCTCTCCATCTCCTATTGGTGACACATAAGTTTGTAAATATTTGTTTGTAATTAGTTTGTCATTTTAGCATTTCTATAAATTTATTAAACATGTAATTTATCATATTGTTTTGATAGGTATTTAATAAAAGATTTACACACTCCATATAAAAAGATAATTCTAATGGACAACAGCTATATCTTAGAAATATAGAATGTAATCTCTAGACAACTCCAACATTAAGAATTGTATACATTTATATCCACTAATAATAATAATAATAATAATAGTGAAAAATGATTGAGTACGTTCCTTTTCTTGTGAACTCACATGAACATGAAGTTATTATATATATAAACTATTACAATTTAACAATTACCAATTCCAGTGGAAGGTCGTATGAGTCACACATGTCTAAAACCAAATAATGACCACCAGTTAGCTAGCTAGACCACCCGGCCCTTCAAGATGTATTCCATGTGAGGGTATTTGGGTCATTTCCTACGTGGAAGACACGTGAGGGAGTTAACGACAATGACTTAACGGCCGTTAAATTAAAGGCCTGAACCTGACCATTATCCTCCTATAAAGGATTGAAGACTTAAAGACGAAACTTGTATTTTCCGACAAACCACAGGGACGATCCGTGAAATTAACTCCAAGAAAAATGCTGGTTTTCAGAAAGTTAAGCGTTGATGACATATAAGTATGAAAAGTGTAACATTTATTCCACATTCTAACATAAGTTTGCAAGTTAATACATACATGTAGCGAGTACAAGGGCGAACAAGATTTCATCCAAAATAAGATGTTTACAAGGTTTTAACAGACAAACAGAAAGTAAAGAGACCAAACAGACACATATCAGAAAAGTTCGGTGATAACAAACCACAACACAACTCACTCAAGGCGACTTCATGTGGACACTCATTTAACCAGAGTCTTCACAATAGACTTGACGTTCAGCTTCCTCAGGTCCGTGTAAGACTGCCCACAGCCGACAAACATCACAAGTGATCCAGATATGCAAACCATCAAAAGTGCAACTCCAACCTACATCACCCACCATGTTACCAGGAGGAAAAAGATTAACCAGCTTTTCAGAAAGAAAGCAAAAAAAGAAAAGGTTCTATAACTTCGAGTTTTACAATATCATCTATATTATCAAACCTCGACTTAGAGAAATGTTTATGAACTATCAATGAACTGAAGCTGGAACAGATGATCCAAATTAGAACATAAAAAATACTTGCATCCGACCAGCCGAGTCAACAAGAACAACATCTGATCCATTGCAGATTGCTTCATGAATTGCTTCCTTAGCATCAATTGCAGGATCCTTCGCATAACCCCTTTCCAAAATACATAGTAGAATTACCATTAAAAGGTAAAAAAAACATCAGCATTAAAAGCTTTAGGCCAGTCATGATACCTGGAGCCTACGAGTATGAGTACGCAGCTGCTCTACTGCTCCTGAACGAAATGCATAACATGCAGCCATCATGACATTTATATCATGCTGCT
>JAOXNX010000032.1:7167891-7182243 GCA_028566075.1 Solidago caesia
TAAAATCCCCCCCCCCCCCCCCCCCCCTCTCTTTTTTTTCCCCCCAAAACATTCGAGTTTGGCCCGTTAAGAATGTGACACATCATCACCATTGGCAACTAAAGTAAAGCACCCAAAAGAACAAGAAACTGCCGGAAGCTATTTGCCCCATTGCTTTGTAGGGTACCAACAAGTATTTACAAAATTAAAGTTTTAAGACACAGTGTTACTGACCAACCTGGACCAATAATCAGATATTGTTTCCTGTTCTCTAGAACCATCACCAACAAGAAGACCATGATACTGTCCCAATTGGATGCTTGACATTAAGTATATATAAAGTACTTAAAAAAGATAGCTATACTAAAGGTGGGTTGCTCGTTCCTATTTTCTTTAAACAAAAACTAATCACATATGCGTGCGCACACACACACAAAAACGTGAACTCAAAACACTGGGGTACCTTTGCTATCACTAGGCCAAAGACCAGTTGGTTTCTTCTTTCCTAATTGACAAGGATATTGTTGGGAGTTTTATTTTCTTTTTATTAATGCTTTAAGGCTTAAGGACTTTCTAAACTATTATATAAGAATCTCATAATTTAACATATGTATGCAAGAGTTCACCATTATAAATTCCATTCTACAACATACAGGCTCTCATCTATACTATTATATAAAGCATATAGCCCCTACCCCTTTTAAAATTGAAACTACCAATGAGTATGTGACATGTCACCTTCCCATCCAATAAGAATGTGACAAAAAGAAGGGCACTTAGAGCACCCACAAGAGAGTGAGGTGGCATATGACACAACAATATTTATACAAAGAACAATCTGTTAGGACAAGAAATGTTTTGAGTCAATCCAACTCCAGCACCAATATTACCCATTTTAGCTCAACCCTCCCAGTTTGCACCTTAATTCATCACCATAGTAGCACTACGGAAATGACACACCGTAATTAAAACAAAACAAGCAGATCAGCCCTAAAAACCAATAAAAAAAATCTAGAAAGCGGAAGAGGATTACCAAAAGAACTGAGGGTGGCGAGACTGTCACTGAAACTATCTGAATCATCTAACCTGTGCTGGAGAACATAGTAAGCCAGAAGCATCTGATCCGACAACTGCAAGGTCACAAACAGTACAAAGCTCCCCTTCCTGGGAAACAACAAAGTGTGAATTACAGTACGGACATAATACATCCTTCTGTCCCCGGTATATAGGAACATAAGTCGCCCCACAGACAACAAACGGATTTCTAAAATCATAATTCAACGGTGTGGTATCTCTCATGTTCCTCTCAGCAGCCTGCATAACTGAACGGGCTGTCTTGTTTTGGTTTTCTGCAGTTGGATTAGTCTCCAGTAGCCTCCTTGCAAAGTTTGATGCTGTGATTAGATTACCAGCCTTGTAGCACACAGTCATGGCGTTCATTAATGCAAGCCTCAAATGTGGTAACTGAAGGTTACAGTGAGTGAAATAAGCAGCCAGTTCCTGTTGGCGAACCGGGTTGTCCTTCAGTTCTCTTCTTTTAAGTTCCATCTGTAAGCCCAAAACATATTCTTTGACAATAATAATCAATTCTTTAACTTCATCCACCTCTCTTCTTGACTCAACGACTATTAGGGGAATGGTATGGAGAATACCAAGAAAGACCCGCAAGGCTTCAGTAAACTTCCCAGTAGTGGTGGCTTTGTAACCTGCTTTAAGTTTTTCTTCCAACTGAGAGAAACTGAACACAAGTGCAGGTGGGGACCGTACATTAGGACTGGCTGACTCGGTCCAACCTCTCTCGATTGCCAAGGAGATTAAAGGAGCAGATGAGAAAGCACGCAAGTAAGTATGGCTTCCCAGGTGAAGATCAAGAAACAATGATTTTAATGGTGTGAAATTCTTTATTCCAAGCTGACGGCTCAGTAACCTCATGGCGGTGTCAAAGTTTCCAGCTGCTGCATGTTCAGCAGCAAGAGATGATTTCTGCACCCAGATTTGGCTAACCGGCATACCAATTGTAGGTGCCACAAAGGCTGAAGAGCGAGCAGTGGCCGCTTTGGGTGTTTCAACATCAGGAGGAAGTTCAAGATCCTCTAGATCCCAACCTCCCTCTTCGTTTTCCTCTTCAGGTGCTTCTTCGTCATCTATGGCCATGCTGATGTCACCATTCTGAATGTTATCTACATCTACGATATCCAACTTCTCACCCCAATCCGCATCTGCAGCATCTTCATACTCTTCATTTCCACCCTTTCCAGCATTATCAAGACCACCCTCAAATATTCCTTTCATGACCCTAAGTAATGGCCAGTCTCCACCACATAAGATAGGGGTTGGGGGTATCAGAAGAGAACTAGACTTACCACTAGGCAAATCAGGAATGTTACCTTGGAGTTTATCAGCAAGGTCTTCTACAATATCAGTCAACCCATGGGTTTTGGCTGTAGCATATGCTAGAGGTAAATGACCAGCATTGACTAAAATCTTGATTCGTTCTTGGACATCACCCAAATACAAAGCATTATGAAATTGTCCCATAACATCATTTTTTACCTCAGCGATTTTCATCATTTTTGACAATTTATCCAAATTTCCAGTTATCAGATACAGAAAAGATAGCCTCTCAAAGTTTTTCGTCCTCTGGTATGCATATTCAACAATACCAGAATTTCCCTGACGAAGGGACTCCACTCCTAACTTATACCAGTGATCTTTCTCATCAATTTCTTTAGCAGAAGCAACGGCTATCTGAATGTTTCCACTTTCAAGTGCTAAATTGAAGCGAGTTCTTTCATCCTTGACGAAATGGAGGGCAACTTCTGGGAAACCTTTTTGCTGGAGATATGCAATCATGGCTTGACCACAAAGCTCTGAATTCCTTATCATGCTCATTACATGGTCATATCTCTTTTTAAGTAAAGATAACTTAAAGATATATTCAGTTGAATCAATAACTATTGGGCGGTTTTTCCCATCACGGTCCAAGCAAAAGAGTGTATTTCCAAATATTTTTGTGATGTACACCGGAACATCAAGGGTTTTAATGATGCCACTGTCCCCATTAGGTAGGCAGTATTTGATATGGGTGAGGGTGGTGTATATGAACACACCATTATCATCCCATGAGCCGCTTTTCACTCGGATTGTCTCATGAAGGGTGCACCGGTGAGCGAGTTTTTTATCAGCTATGATTATTGAATGTTTGCTAAGTAAAGCAACACTCTCCATGTCATTTGACCAAACAACATACCTTACAAAAGAAGTTTGAAGGTCTCCAAGAATCAACCGTTGTTGAAGGTCAAAGATGAATACTCTATCCTCTGCCCTGCATAGCAAGTTACCTGTACCAGCATAGAATATAGCATCGGCGGAAGCAGGAAGAGCACTCTTCTTCACAATCTCATTTTTCAAGTTTTTCACCAACACCTGATTTGTGCTCTTTTCAAGGACTGCAAATCTATTTCGGGCCACAAAAACCGCTGACCCCCCAACACCACGTTTTGCTTCCTGAACTGTATCACCTCTTGTAAAACTATCTTTAGGAACGATATAGAGTTCATAAGAGCCACCATCTGCATCTGAACATATTAGCACCGCATTTTCAGTTGGGCTGTAGGAGAGAGTTCTAGGTCCCTGGTTCAAGCTGGTGGAACCAGGCCTGCGGATTGGTAGTATTTGAGTCTCTTTTTGAGAAGAGTACTCATAAAACCGTAGAAAACGGTCTTTCACAAAGTACAGGGAATCACCGCTAACAGAGAAAGCAGGGCGTTCTCTCTCTAACTTGAAAACAATCATACCGCTGTCATGCCCAGCTGCCAGAAGATTCATCTCAGGATGACAGCCAAGTATCCAGAACCTGTCATGCTCCCTGCGGAAAGTTTGAAGCCCAGTTCTTTTCGTAGCATCCCAAACACGTATACTTTTATCCTCCGAGTTTGATACTATAATGTCTTGTCTCGCATGGAAAAGAACACACGACACATTATTCATGTGACCTCTTAATGTGTCTACTTCCCAAGCTTTTGTATCTGAAAGAGAAGGTTAGTCAGATAGATTCAACATGTTGTGGCATTTGGTAATTATGGATGATACAAAAACAGATAGAAAATTCATTCTTTAAGGGTATTCACTACTAAGTGAAAACAATTGAGCAGGATAAAGTATAATGAAAAATTAAAAAGAAGGCGGCATAATCAATCTACCAAGCTTCAATCAATCGTCTAATTTCTTTCCACGAATCCACCTCATTTGTCAGAATGAAGTTAAAAAGCATGCAACAAAAGTAACAGTCCTAGATAAAAATCATGTTAATTCAGAAAATAAACATGGTGAATAACATCTGCGGTGGAGAAGAACTCTATGGCATTTTCCCTCACATCTGCAAATTGTCCTTACATTGGCAAATAGAATCACATTATATATTTTATTAAATTTCAGCTTTCTTGTCTTATTCAGTTACTTCTGTTGTTTTTCTAGATTGTGTCTTAAACAAGACTTGTTAGCACCCACATGAGCTAAAAGGTCCAAAACGTTGGCATTTGGTGATGTTGTAATGATTCACTAAGTGGACAGAAAATTACTTCTGATATGCATACAGGCATCATAACCAAAAGCAACCACAATACACATATCAACTTTCAATAAGAATACAAGATCAAGCCTATAGTTTAAACAAAAGCACACACTGGAAACTACTTATTTTGTTCTATTCAAGCCAAGGTGGCACACTTCATCTCAAGAGCCATACTGAATATCCAGCAAACACTAGGTAATGAAACACATACCATTCATTCGCCATATCTTCACTTGGCGATCGTCAGCTCCTGAAACAATAAGAGGGAGAGTAGGATGGAATGATGCCCAATTAACTCCTCGATCATGGCCCTCCAAGACATACTTCACAACAGCATCAACCCCTCCAAAAAAATCTGTATTCATCTGACTCAGCCGAAGAAGATCATCAGCAGGGGAAACTGTTTTCTTCTTCAGGGCACCAATATCCCAAACTCGAACAGTCTGATCTAATGAAGCGGATACCACAAGGTCCTCCTTTGGATGGAATAAAGCACACATTACGTAATGATTGTGTCCAGTCAAAACAGATATACAATTACGAGATTGCCAATTCCATATCCGGATAGTTTGATCATCACTAGCACTAACAATCCACGGGTTCTCATGGTGAAATTGAACCGTCCGAATATAATCAAGATGACCAAGTAGAGTAAACAAACACCGATGCAGTTTGTAGTTCCATACTTTAATCTTGTAATCATCTCCTGCATGTATAAAAACGCTTTCAGGAGTCAGGACAAAAGATATATCTAAATAATCTTAAAAGACACATACGAAAGAGCTTTAGGCTTAACAAATATAAAAAACACTTAACCATATACATGTACAGAATACGTGGTTCCTACTTTCCGTTATGGCTTAATTTCCATTTCCACTATAAACAGCAATTGTTCGCATGCATTTGGATCATATCTAATGTACATACCAAGACTCAAATTATTACCAAGTTTTTCAGAGCTGAACATTGCAACGACTATGACACATTATTATGATCCAAACTTAAAATTACTATTCTGAAACTTTAAACTGATGCACTAATTTGTATATATCAAATAAGTCCCATGAGCACAAAAAGCTGTAAAGTTGCTAACAAAAATAATGTGCTACACAAAAAACAAGCTTCAAATTCCAATCATCATTGATTCTCATGATATTCTGAATAGATCGGCTAAAGAATATATAGACCTACTAAAACTCATGAGCAATTCAAGTAAATACACAAGGGGTTTGAGCTTTCCAACACAAACATTGCATACGCATAAGAGTGTAATTACATATATATGTACAGAAAAAACAAAAAATAGAAATAAAATTGGTTGACTTTCCAAAATAGTTTAATTTCCGCTACAAACAGATCATTACTCATATGCATTGCATCACATCTAGTATAAATGTCCACACCCAAGTCATTGTTCTTCATATTGAACATTGCAATATGATACATGATTATCTCACAAACATAAGCCACTTTAATTTCACACGTGTGTACTAATTTGTATGAATCGGATAAGTGGCATGAGCACAAAAGGCACTAAATCTACTAACAATGACAAAATAACACACAAATAACAAGCTTTAAATACCGATCATCATTGATTCAAATTTGATCTGCCTATATAAGCTAATTAGCAATTAAAAATCTAAATTTTTGCGAGCATTTCTATTTTCATGTATGTCAATGCGATTCAAATTCAAGATAGCTTAACTTCCAATATAAATAGCAGTTGCTCATATGCATTGCATCGCATCTATTTTATAATTTTAAATGTTCAGGTCCATATCGTTCCAAAATTTTTCAAACATATGAATGTGAAGTTCAAATCATCATTATTACACATAAACTAACACTAAATCACGAAATTCCGGCAACCAAACTAGCCCGCACTAATCCGCCCTAGTTCCATTAAGGGAAACGTAAATCAAGCACACCTAGTATTAAACCTGAATGTGTATTGTAATTCATTAAACTCAATTAAATGCAACATTGAAAACCACGTAACCAGTCATAATATGTAACTACTAAAATATAAATACCGTAACGACTATGCTAGCACTCCTACTCCTAATCATCATACAAATCATATCATCTAACTCGGTATCAGACCCCTTAATAATACGAATCACACCTGGCAACCCGCTAACCCATTTAGATGGTGGTCCAACCAACTGATCCAGCTCCGCAGACAAAATTTTTAAACAAAACATGTCCCCCCTTAACTCCAAACAAGATCAAACCCGTCATACTTTCCAAACACCTCTAAAACCAATCAACACTAAAATCATACACATCACATAAACAAAAAAGCTACAAATCCAGATCATCAGAGCAACAATACACATTATTATTATATCCAAAAAACAAACCTCCGGAAACGAAAAGCGGTTGAGATTGATGAAAGTGAACGCCACGAACGGGGCCATCGTGTTCGTCGAAGCGATCAATGAGAGTTCCCATTCGATAATCCCATAGTTGGATAACACCACTATGAAGACTAGCCAGAATCCATGGCCTTTTGCTATGAAAACTTAATCCTTTTACTCTGTTACTTTTCGTCTCAAATTTCGTCAGCATCTTTTTTCCCCAACAACCCTAATTCATTCATAGATATATATATATATACATAAATTCATTCAATTAAATAAATAACAACTCAATTATACTAATTCATATATATAATATATATATATAAGATAAGATAAGAAGATAGAATTGTTTACCTTAGATCTGAGAGAGGAATGATTTTGGAATATCAATTAGGAAAAAAAAAAAAAAAAGAGTTTTGAGTTGGGGAATTTGGGATGGATCCAGTGCGTGTGTGTGTGTTGTGCGTCAGATAGATCTAATGGAAAAGATATATTTTTGTGTGTGTGTGTGAAAATAAAATTGATTTTTAACCATGGTATATGATGGCTTTGTTGGTAAAAAAAACCCATGGTTTTTGTATTGCGAATGAAATCGTAAAATTGGATCGAGGAATGTTAGACTATTGGAGTGGGGCAATTCTTTGGAAGGGTGTCTTCCGCTATGTGGCGATGGAGAATTTTAAGAGTTGCCTATTTTTTTTTGGTGGAGTGAGGCTACTCTTATAAGTAGGGCGACTTTCGACAAATAACATTATATAATTGGTTGGATTTATATAAAAGTGAAAAAGTTGGGAGAAAAAGAAAAGATGCCGCTGACTAATATTTGCCGTGAGAAAATGGTTGAATGAGAAGATGCCCCTTTGGGGCAATGTATGGGGCAGCAAAGGGGCAGCAAAGGGGCGGCAAAGGAGAAGATGCCCCCACTTCCGTCTTGTTCCTCACAGTCTTAAATAGAAATTTTAATGAATTTTATGTGTTTTTAATTCATATCAAATTAATCATGTGATAAAATTATGGGGATACATAGGCAGCTGCATTCAACAGCAGCTATTTAGTTGTTTTTTTTTCCGTTATCAACTCCGTAATTTGTTAAATGTATAAAATACATCTTTCATTTAAAAATCGTGAGCTGCATAAACTATTCTTGCAGTTAATTGCAAAGATGATTTTTCCTAAAATTATAGCATGTTTATTGTTTAAATGTTATAGCAAGAGTGTAATGCTTAAAATATGGATTTAATTGCTAAAACTTAATGTTAATCATTTAGATTTTAAGGTTTTTATTTAACCTTTCGATAGAAAAACTGATAAAACTTTATCCATAGATGATATTTAATTTGTTAAATTCCAAGCATTTTATGAAACAAAACTATAGGTTATTTTAACTCATCATTTCATGCTAACCAAGTTTGAATTGAAACAAAATCCTTAAATCATAAGGTGAGGAACAAGGTCCTAAGATCTTGTAGTTAGGAATGAGATACCAGAATCATATGGTCATGACCGAGATAATATAAAGATGTTATGGTTACAAGGATCTCATGCAGTATGAACAAGTTTTTGTTGATCGTCATCGTTTAATAATAAGATCTTAAAATCAAGTGCAAATTGCCAAAAAAAAAATAAATGGGACAATCAATTTCTTTTTTCTCACTAAAGGAGTATTTTCATGACAATAAAAGAATTGTTAATCAAGTTGAAACAAATAAATGGGTAAATGCAACTTCACCACCACAACCGTAAACTACCATTGTAAACGACTATACTTGAAAAGTGTTTTATCCCCTTATTTGTTTTAAATTCATTAGTGGTCCTCTTATTTGTTATATATATATATATGGGAAATCAATTATGCTGTTAACAACATAATTGATATATGCGGTTTCTCTCACAAACACAACTCAAATAGATATATGACAAAAATACCCCCCTTGATTT
Organism: Solidago caesia; assembly: GCA_028566075.1. Lineage (NCBI taxonomy): Eukaryota > Viridiplantae > Streptophyta > Magnoliopsida > Asterales > Asteraceae > Solidago > Solidago caesia. The sequence goes on from JAOXNX010000032.1 coordinate 7,176,748, forward strand.
TCAAGGTAAAACCCCCCAAACTGTATACAACCAACAGTGTACATGATTACCCCATATATATATATAGGGATTTGTTATTGTAAAACAAGTATTAAAGTAAAACAAATAAGATAAGATCTTGATCATTAGATCATGATAAAACTGATACACGAAGATTCATAACGCACAAGTATATACAATGATGCACGAAGATTTTCATGATGCACAATGATTTTTAGTTAAAACAATAGAATTGTTTTATTTGTTTTACTTTAATAGTTGTTTTATTTTAACCAGAACCTATATATATATAATACCAAACTTCTGGGTTATACAAGCGAATAAAACAATTAAACAAATGCTAAAATTGTAGGCCCATACTCGTCACATTTACTTGTTAAAGGCTTAAAGCTCAACACCTCAAACATAGGAACAAAAAAGCCCAATTAGTCTCTTTTGTAAGAAAAATGGTCTTCATAATAAGTTACAAAGATAGTCCATGTAAATAAAGACAAGAGAGTAAAAATGTCATTTAAACATTAAGAGCCATAAAGGATCACCAGGAAACAGATTTTCAAATAAATAAAGTACGTTCCTTGTCATTTGAATGACATTCGAACAAAATGTGAAATTTGAGACAAACCACGAGGAGTAAGGACCATCCGTGTATTTAACTCAAATCAAAACAAAACAAAAACAAACTATATATAAGCAAACGTTTAGGTTAAGAAGTTTAACACATGGTTTTCCACCCACATGTCAAGACTGTTCCGAACCAGGATCAAACTAGTCGGGACCAGTTAGAACCAACTAAAGCGTAGGACCATGGTTAAGGGACCTGACTGGACCATAGCGCGATACATTTTTTACATCTCTAGTTTCATAGTTACAATCAACATAGACGAATCATGCAAACGAACAATCTCATTAATATATATATAAATGCCACCTACTTGGTACCTCACACAAGTAGGTAATCTGTAACCGAAAATGTAAATAAGATCGTTTTACCAACCACAACTCAAGACCTAACTGAAGGGAAAACCACAAGATGCCTAAAACTACATTGATCGATATCGATTGTGTATATATTTACTGAAACTACTCTAAACCTTTCATTCGTGTATAGTGAACTCAGAACCTATAAAATAAAGGCCAGGGCCCGAGGCACTTAGAATCCACAACACATTAATGCCTGCCGCCATCCCCGGTGCTTTCGTCTCTGGTCCACTTTCGCCATTCTTACAGGACTACTGTTCCACTCATTTTGAAGTCTGCAAACACAAGGTAACACTATTAAACCACTATAGGGAATATGCTTTGCTAAGATTCAAGTGTTACTGAGTCGCTTGTGTCAAGTTTTTATCGAGCTTGATCACAACAAAAACAAGCTCGAAGCCTCAAAACATTTACAAGTCGTTTAGGCCTATAATAACTCCATTCAAATTCTGATCAAGTTTTTTGAGTTCTGTATAATACTTAAAGAGACTTGAGGTCAACTGTATTGAGCCCTTATAAGCTCAAGCGCAGCTCGTTAAATGTTTCAAAATTGTTTTTACGCTTAAGCCCAATTAGAGCATGAATAACTCCATAAAAGGCCAACTCATTTGCAGCCCTATATGGGCTTCTACCGTGTAACTCGAGCTCGTTCAAGTCAAACTACATCAAGCACTTTAAGTTTACCTTACCTACTTAATTGAGCACAGTTTCTTTTCTTATTAATAATTCCTAACTATTTAAGCTCAAATCTTCCTTGAGTCGAGCTTGAGCTTGCATCATGAAGGCTGATTGAGTTATTGAATCAAGCTCAACTCGACTCTTTTTAGCCCTAGGTGAAACTAAGATAGCAAAAGAAGGAAAGCATGCTTGCTCTTACATGGGAAAGGCAAAGGATCTGACACTAGTATTGCTGGCATCTGATCTATGAGATATGCTACCAGCAGATGTTATAGGACCAGAGTATGTTATCAGTCCTGAAACTGGATCCGCCACAGAGAAACTTGACTCACCGCCACCACGTTGTAGCTGATTAGCTGCTGCAATGTTATCTGGAGCCATGTCATGGTTAGGTGTAGATTGTATGTCTATTGGAAATTCACGGGGACCAATAGTGGTCACTGGTTTCACATTGTCAGCATTTGAACCTGTGTTTTCCTCCATCTTGAGTTTATTTGACATATTAGTTTCAGAACCAGCACTCTGTACCTAACGTCACAATTCCAAAAATTACCAACATTATCTTATGACAAGAACAACTAAACCAAATCGATCTGAAAACCTAAAATATAGACATAATAACATATCTTTAACAGAGTCAATACAACAAACCTCATTCAATGAAAATAAATCCATGCATATCATTAAATGGCTCTAAAAACACATTTGATAAATACATTATAACTTACTGAACAATGCAATTATCAAATGTTCAAAAGAAATACAAACCTCAGAAAGCTTTAGATCAACATCATTGTTGGAGGGGCCCATGATTTTGACAGTTTTTGGTAGTTGATCTTGATTTTTTAGTGAATCGGGACTTGGATCCAATTTTGCTTCACCGGTCTGCATTGATGTATCTCGACCGCAAAATTCACCGCTCTGGACAGTATTAGATTCTACAAATAACTTCAAATCATCAGAGGCATAGTCGGAAGGTAACTTAAAATCTTCGTTTACAGAGATATTATGTGTGTTCTTATGACAGTCTTCCAATGGTGATTGTATCAACTGTTGTTCATCTTTTGAAAACTGGGGTCCAGGATCTGCAATCATGGCATCATGTTTATTTCCATTAACAATAACAGGATCTGATGATAACTTATGAAGTTCGTTGTCAATATCAATCTTTTTCTCATGAGATAGTCCTTCATCCACACATATATCCTTAACATGGAAACTACTATCATCATAACATGCTATCAACTCAGGCAGTTTGCATTCCGTGACATCCTTATCAATGTAATCTAAAGAAACATTAGGAGGTGGAGCTAAAGACTTCCCCAACTTTTCATCTTCAATCTTAGGAGCGAAGTTGACTTTTGCATCGTTCCATAAGTTGACTTTTTCATTCTCTTCATCAGATAAGAATGGATTTACATATCTTTTAGGACTCTCTTTCATGGTTGCCTTCAGATCTTCTGTATCAAATAGCAGTAATGTCAGATTCAAGTAAAATAAGGCAGAATTATACTTATGGACTAAAACCCAGATGTAAGCAATAGTTTCCTTTATTCAAATATACAAATAACATATTCTATGCTTGCAAGTTGTATCATACTGAAAACCAAAACAGAGAAAGAAAAAAGAAAAAAAAAACATTACTTTTTCACTCAACCTGAAAAGCATATAAGATTATCGTATAAAGGATGCCGTAACTACTTCAAAGTTAGCCAAATGTTTCGGTTTAGAACATGAAGTTTGTGACCTCTGCTCGGGTTAAAGGGAAGGTGTAAAGAGAAGTGACATACTGAGTTGTATATTTAAAATAAGACAAGAGATTAGACCAAATCTAATTGTTCGAAAAACAAACTATATAGAGACAAGATGCTTCCCTAATTGCTTACCAAACGATTATAATAAAGATTATGTCACATTGTCACTAGTAATATATGATATCCAACAACTTTCCAAGAAGCCAAATGGAAATAAAACTATATGTTAGTCAACAACTAGTAAACAAATAAAACTGCGAAAGGATTATCTGGCTTATCAAACAACATTTAAGCAACAAATATATTAACAAAAGGTCCAAGTGTTTTTCAACGGATCTATCATTATTTGAAAATCTAGTATCATAATAACAACTTAAAATAACAACTTACTTTTTCAAGTATCATAATTGGATAATCTTTGGCTCAAAGAGGACGTTAAAAGTTGGTTTCGATTACACTTTTGAAGAACGTACTAAATTTTGGCCCAAAGAGAGTATTAAAACTTGTTATTGTATTTAATGAACTTTCGATTATCATTACTGTACGCATTTGAAGACCTTTTAATCAGGAAAAACTAATGTTTCCGCAGACGTGACACCCATATAACTTTACACGTCATAAAAGAAAAGATGCACACAACAACAATAGTTGAATGTTTTGTACGTAAGTTTTAGAGTTGTTTGGTGCAAAGATTCCAATCCCTTGAAATCTTTGAACTAAAGTATGATATATGCGACGAATTTCCGAGTAAGCTTTGATAAATGTCAAAATATTTGACACATTAAAAAAAAGAAATTTGCTAACCATCTGATTACCTATAATTACCAGATCTAATGACTCCTACACTACAATTAAATAAAAAAAATTAATAAAATATTCAAACCCAGATCCCAACATATTCACACATGCTTAACTTAAGGGTGATGATCCGTACACCACCAAATTTTAGTTGTACACCACCAAATATGTTTTAAGTTATTGTACAGTACAACAACTTAAAGCATATTTAGTGGTGTACGGCTAAAAACTGGTGGTGTACGGATCACTGTCGTTAACTTAACCGTCTAACATAAACCAAAATTAACTAAAATCATTTCTAAATTATCTGTACACAAAATCAAACTCTTATATGTCTCTCTCTCTCTTTTTATTATTATAATAATATTATTATTATTTCACATAAGACAATCCCTCACTGCTATACAAAAAAAACACACACAACCTTTTCAACAATAAAAAATAAAATAAATAACTACTAATAAATAACAACGAAATTACACAAAAATTCTCATTTAAATTACACATATCCAATTGAATTAGAATTAGAATGAGAACTACATACATAGAATACGAAACACCACAGCTCCGCCGCAGCGCCACCGTAAATAACAAATAATAATCAATATATATATATATATGTATATGTATATATAAAAATTATATAAACAAAATGAGAGTGAAATAAAAATTACCAATTAAGAATTTTTTGGGGAGATCGTTCGGTTTAGGCTAGCTTTGTCGTGATAACGGTTTCATGATCTTGTACAGTGTTTTATAATCATTATATCTCTCTGTTTGTGTGTGTATATATATACACATATGTGTGTGTTAATTGACAGCAGAAGTGAAGGTGAAATTGCAGAGAGTGTTTTGTTTTGTTGTTGTTGTGAAGGAAGGAAAAAGGGGGGACAGGTGGACAAGAAAGTCAGTAAAAGTTGCCGGAGGTGTAGCCGGAAAAGTGATAAAAACAGAAAGAGTCAGAAGATGTGGGGGAAAAAGTGGAGGAGTTCTAAATTTAGTAGTAGAGTATAGGACGTGAACAGCTCGTGAAACCTGTTATTAATTCTTCAGCTGTCTATCTACCTATAATAATAAAAATAAAAGGGGCAGCTGCTATAGACCCCCTTATTTTTTCTAACGACACCCGACCCTCAGAAGAGGCGGAAATCGCTCCATCTGCCCTCCAAAAATCGCCCCTTCTGTCCCTGTCACTTTTTTTTTTTTTGAAATTTAATTAGTTATTTGAAATTTATGTTTTATCGTCATAACTTATTATATATAAACTTTTAGAAAAATTTAAATATAC
>JAOXNX010000032.1:7182343-7198935 GCA_028566075.1 Solidago caesia
GGTTGAATAAGATGTTATTAGAAATTCTGAATTGCAAGTATAATGTTGACAACTTCACTAATGTGCCCAAATTTCATCGTCTTGGTAACACATTTTAGCACGTATCTTTTTGTAAAATAACATAAAAAGAATCAAAAGATAAAATCAAAAATTCAAAATCAGACTAACCAATAATAGATTAAAAAAAAAAAAAGAGCTACTCCATAATCCATATACCAAACATGCTCTTAATATTCAAAACCAGACTAACCTATAAAAAATCAGAAATACAAAAGGTTCAACATGACATAATAAATTCCATGAACTGTCTACCCTGATGATGAGGCATAACGAAATAAAAGTAAAGTTATCCTATATAGTATACAATTTAAGATTTACACCGAGAAATTAATTATAAACTGGAAGCACTCATGCAAACCTCGTGACATATAAATAAATAAATAAAAATTTCTAAAGCAATTAACACATGACCACCCTATCATTTTGGAAAGACTAATCGAAAAATATAGAAATTGAAACACATACTAATCTGATGGGGTTTCATGTATACTTAACCTGTCATGAATCTGTATCATTTCTAAAACATTGGATAGAAGAAAAAATTTAAAGGAAGATAAATATAAATATTTATTTGGATTTTTTCAATATATCTTGTTTTAAAACTTCAAATTTTTTCTTATTTTTAATGAACCCAATTAGTAATAATGGATTAAAACAAACTTTTAAAACTGGAGATGAACATTAATTGAGAAATAAATGAAGAAGAATAATATATACAAAACAAATCAATGATTTAACTTGATGAAAAGAACATATCCATTGTCAACTGATGAGACTATGAGATACATAACACTAAAATTGAAATATATTTAAAAATATATAAAAGTTAGAAGCGAATATCTCATATAATATTTAACGTTATATGTTGATTAATTAATTACTCGGTATAAATTAGTTAACAAATGGAATAAAAACTTTAGTTTCCTATTTCTTATGATTTTTACATATATATTGGATTAGAAATTGAAGGGAAAAAATGACATAATTAATAACTTTAAATCCTTAAGTGATAAAAGGTTACATTTAATTTAGATTAGCATTTTGTATAGAAAAACGTTCGTCCTTGAATTCATGCGTCCCTTGGCTCAGTTAAAAAGTAAAGAGTTATATTTAATTTTGATTAAAAAAAATATATCACAACTGAATTTCTAGTTCAGTTGAAAAGTGAATGTCCCTTCAATTCAGTATCAAATAATAAGTAAAGTGGGTCGACAAGGTATTAACAACCATATGGCTAAATCAAATGGCATTGGGTTGTTAACATGCCACATTGAATGTGGGTTTGAATCTTGGCGTCTACAATTTTTTTTTCTTTTATGTTAGAAAGCATAATTACTATGTACATGTGGCATATGAAGTGACAATTAATGTTTTTATGTTGAAAGCATAATTACTATATATATGTGGCATATGAAGTGACAGTTAACGTGTCAAGCTATGTACATGTGGTATATGAAGTGACAGTTAATGTGTCAAGCTCACAGCCCAAATTGATATGAAGATGACACGTAAGCAAAATGCTGAGATAACTCACAACCCAAATTGATATGAAAATGACACGTAAGCAAAATGCTGAGGTGGCGAGCAAAAAAATATGCCACATGAGCACTGGGAGATAGAAAAATATATATATATGAAGAGAAATGCTCTCGTACGGACTGCACCTGTGGGGTGACGTGCACAAAACAGATACCCCCAACCCACCGTGCATATATTTCTTTCTCCACGAGCTAGGTTGCACTTCTCAATTAATTAATGGGTTCGTTTGTATATATACCCGGCCATATACACATCACTCGTGGAGTCGTGGGTATCTATACCCATTGATAAACCCACAGATTTTAATATATGCTAACTTAATTAAAACTAGCAAATTCGCTTACCGCCCGTTGGGCGGCGTTGATGTTTGAAGCGTAATGTAGAAATAAGTAACTGATATATATAACATTAAAGGCGATATAGATAACATTAAAGATGCTGTTACTTAGCTGATACATAACGTTTCATGCCATATGCCCCTATGCATTTGGACTTTACTAAGTGATACAAAAAAAAAGAACCCATAAAATAATATCAACGGAACATTGCTTAAACAAAAAGGCCATTGCGGGCCTGAAACATAAAATACCAGGCCAAAAAGTCCCTTAGCCCATTGCAGGAAAAAGAAAACAATTACTGGGCCAGGCTAAACAAAAAGCCCTTTGCGGGCCCGAAAAAAAAGTTACCAGCCCAAAAGACCTTTAGCCCATTGCATGAAAAAAAAAATTACTGGGTCAAGAGGCCCGTTACTGTTCATGCCGACCATGATACACTCACAGCCGACAGCCCGACATACATGTTTAATGTATTATATAATTTGTAGTTGTGTACTGACTCGTGGCCCATTCTCAGTCCAGACTGAGTTTTTGATCCAAGATAAAAAGAAAGGCCAAGACCGTAAGACGTTGACTACTTAACATACTTGGGCTCAATTTGTTGAGCGTCTTTTGGGCGTGGTCTCAATCAATGATCCAACATCATTGTTCCCTTTCTCTGTATGGTGGATACAGTTACAATGAATAGATTATAGAACCTTTATATTCTTATATATACTCATATTGATATTGATTGCCTCTGTTGGGTCCAACTTGTGATTGTGAATTGGTTAATTTGGATAGCGAGCGTTACATAATGATTAGATTTAACATAAGATTCAAGTAAACAGAACGGATACCATAGAAGATAATTTTTTTTTGACTTAGATGCACGCGGCCTAGCAAGGATATCCTATGACCGTTTCCAAACCTTTCCTTGATCAACCCAAGCTTGTACCTAGCAGAATACGAACATAGGACCTTTTGTAAAATAAGCCACCTTAGAAATGGTTAGGGTTACCTAAACAAATTGATATAATTCTAATTCTAACCCATAATATGTAGAACAATACCAATCCATTATAGATGGAATAGTACCTGTTACCAATGAAGCTTAAGGGCCACATGAAAAGACTTAAATGACGCGAATTTGATTTTTAGGGGTGCCCAGATCATCTGAAAATTAAATGGAGTTATTTCACCGGCATCAAAAACCTTAAGGAGATAGAGGTCATGATGGATTGATGGGTATCCAATTGTGATACCGGGGACATAATTCCTTCTTTAATTTTTTTATAAATAAATTGATCAATATTTTGACCCATGGCCCAACTACTGTAGATAGATGGACCACCCACCCCATTATTTATAAGCTTCCAATGTATTAAGAATAATGGTTTTTGTTATTGTTATTTTTTAAGAAAAAAAGAAAAAAAGGAACTAGTTCTGAGCTTTTTATTTAAAAAATGTGTATAAGATATAATATGACTCGTTACGTAATCACTCAAGTTCATAAAAATGGGAAAATGAGAGCGAGTAAGAGACGTAGTGAGGAATGTGGGACAAAAGTACTAAGGCCATTCCCATTCGACGTCAAGGGAACGCGTCATAGAGCACATCCTCAAAGACATGGATGGCAACAAGCTCATCATCGATGGCGTCTTGATTTTTTATTTTCTTTTTTGCTTTTCTATTTTCTTTTTGGTGTAATATATACATATATATATAAGATTGGTTATTGTAAAACAAGTATTAAAGTAAAACAAATAAGATAAGATCTTGACCATTAGATCTTGATAAAATTGATGCACGAAGATTCATAGTGCACAAGTATATACAATGATGCACGAAGATTTTCATGATGCACAATGATTTTTAGTTAAAACAATAGGATTGTTTTATTTGTTTTACTTTAATAGTTGTTTTATTTTAACCAGAACCTATATATATATATATATATATAATATTATATAAGAGGTTAGTTCTTGTAAAACAAATCTTAATGTAAAACAAAAAAGACAAGATTTGAGCCGTTAGATTATGATCTAGGACATTAATTACATTAATTAATAATTTGATATTTTGTAATTGAATAAAATTTATAATTAAGGATATAACAGACATTTACTACTTATATAATTAAATCTTTCATTTTCTCTTTCCTATATTCTCTCCCTTCTTTCAATTTTTTTCACTTCAATGGTTTTTAGTTAATTTTAGCAAATTAGAAAGAATAACTGATGCACAGTTATTCGTTTGATGCACCATAAATCTTTATGACTTTATTATAAAACGACAACTGATGCACAACAATATTTTTATATTTATGTAAATGACATAATAACAGAAACTTTGATGCATCATAATTCTTTTTGATTTTTATTGTTAAACTAGCAAGTGAAAAATAATTGAATAAAATTAAATTTTATATATTTCACATCAATCAACTATGATAATTGTTGATAAACTATAATGTACTTTGATAAACAAAATATGATGCACATTCACCTTTAATGGTATCACATATTTGATGCACTGAAACAAATATAACATTTGATAGACACTCATAATTCATAGTACCATATATTTGATGTGTTGGAACAAATATAACATTTAATGCATATTCATCATTCATAGTAACATATATTTGATGTATTTTGAAAATGATATCATTTGATGAACATTCACTTACTTTGATGCACTAGAATGAAAATGACATCTGATTCATATTGATCATTCATAGTACCATATATTTGATGCACTGAAACAAAGATAACATTTGATGCACACTTATCATTCATAATACAAATATTTGATGTATTAATTTGAAAATGATATCATTTGATGCACATTTACTTAGATGGATAATATTTAGACTTTAAAACAAATTTTCTTTAACAAAAAAATTGATGCATGCATAATTAAAACACAAACTATATTTAAAGTTTTTTTAAGAACCACTAACTAAAAGTTAATGCATCATGTTTAATTTGATGATAATAAAAGTTAATGCATTATGTTTTGTTCAATGCTAAGAGTTAATGCATCAAAAAACAATTTATAAATATTATGACATGTCGATTTGATACTCCTATTACTAAAATGAATTCTAAAAATAAATCAATCAAATAAAAAAAAAAAAGACAAACTTCTCGTATGCATTAGCAAACAAGAATTGAAATCAAAGAAAAAAATAATAAATAACTAAATAGATATTGTTAAATGGAGTAGTTAATATTAAATGGAATGAGCCATTAATGAGAATATTAAATATTATAATATATGATGTCTAAAGTACCCTTAACAATAATGAAAATGAGGTCGGCAGTATTGAAATGATACTTGTTGATGAACAGACAAGATTTGAATAATAATTTTTAAGGTATTATTGTGTTATCCCTTGTATTTTTTATTTCAAAACTTGATTAATGTGGTTTTTTTTTGTGATTGATAATTAAGGGATAAAGATTCACGCTACCATTAGAACATTCATACCAAAATTCATGATGGTGGAGAATGAACCCAAGATCAACTTCTATCACAACACAAGTGTACTTGCATCCGTAATGTGGATTATGGAAACGGTTGATGTTCGCATCTTTTATGAACATTGTTAGCTTTAGTGTTGTTACTATGTTCCCTATTGGTATGTATATATTTTAAATATTCAACAATACATTCAATGTATTATTTTTCCGCCATGTTGTTGCTTAACATTAAATTTTCCTTTCCCTTGCAAGATATCATTGCAGAGATTGTTGCACATGGAAAAATTGATGTCTACGGGAAGTCAGGAAAGATAACAAGGATAAAGCACGTCTTCAATTACACCTCATGAATTTAATAACTTAATCCTGATAATGAATATACATTTGACTTTTGATCGATAATTAATGGCATTTCCTTATTATATTATTTTCATAACGCATTGTCATTCGTTTGACATGTACTCTCATGAATGAGTATGCCTCTCTAGTAGATAACTTTTCGAATGATCCAAAGAATGTTGGTCGTGTTGTGATTATTATCCAGCTTGGAAAGTTTCGTATTTGGAATTGTATCTTTTGATTTTTTTTTAGGAACAAGGTATTATTTTAAAATTATGCTAATGCTTTATAAATATGAATAATGTGTGTGTAATCAATCATATTTTAAAATTTTGCATCAGCTCAACCACAATTGGAAATTTGTTTATTTGGTATCCGTATTTGGATAAATTCTGACATGCCTGAACTAAAGACTTCATGAATAAGTATGTATCATAAACCTATAACCATCTTTACTATATTAAAGAGATTTTATTAATTATGTATTGATGTTTTGTGAAGGTTGATTGCAAGGGATGTTGTTCGACCTCTTTCTAACTTCAGGAACAAGTTGTGTCCGCTCCTGTTGATTTGACTCAACATATGGATATAACTAATATTGTTGAGCATGATGACATTAAAAATGTGAGTCGGATATCCATTATTACAGTTTTGCTTATAAAGTTCTTTTTTGTATCATAAAACATATGTTTTTGCCTTTTTAGGATACTGTGTGTTTGGTTTACGAAACGATAAGAGCTTTGCAATCCGAATATAAATGGTATTATATGACACACCGGAAATGCAACAAAATTGCTCAAAATGTTGAAGAAGTTGATTTAACAAAACTTGACTATTTCAACACTAAAAACCAGCCTTACCATTGTGAGGTGAGTAAGGCTTTTGTGTCAGATGTTCTTCCGAGATACATGCTGATTATTTATTTATCTTATATAATGAAGTATTACATTTTTTCTTTGTACTACTAAACTTGCTACCAACTTATTGATACTTAAACTATGGTTATAGATTTCGTGTCCAGGTAATGGTGCAAGACAAACCTGGTACTACACCTTTTCTGTTGTTCGACAGAGATGTCAAAAGCATACTATAGTACTACACACACCTTTGCTGATGACCCTTTCAGCAAAATCCATAAGGTAACTTCAAACTCTAACTGGTAATTCAACATTTAACTCCTTTCTTTACATTTGAAATAACTTACACATATTCATAACTATTACTCTAGGCGTAGGATTTTGACCTTTTTCCTGAAGAATTGGATGCATTGCCTAACAAGCGTTGCCTCTTTAAGATTGAGATTACTCTGTATAACTTCAAGTTCAATTGCAACTATTTGCAAGTCATACGCGGGCGTGGGACTAGTATTGTCCCGTACCGGTCCCGATTATAACCAAAATATGGTACCGATCTCGGTCCCATTGGGAATGCAGTACCATTTTCCGGTACCGCGTTCCCAAGTCCCGTGAACCAACAAAATTGGGTACCGATCCCAGTCCCATTTGGGATTCGATACCACTTTTCGGCACTGGGATCAGGACGGGACAGAGACTTCGGAATATATGCTCATCCCTAGATGACAATGAACTTATTTCTTCTTACCTTAAACGAACTGAACACCTTTCCTCCCTTATATTGATTTATTAATACACAATTATCCTGATTATTAAACTGGTCTAGCATAAGGATATATCTATATACACACTACTATATAAAGATTATATTCCTTGTTGAAAAAATTATAAAAATGGGACATGCGATTTTACCCTTTTAACCTTAATGAGTTAGTTTATACTACCAGTCCCTTATATCCTAAAATATCTCCACTACCTTCTTTACATCAATTACCTTTATATCAATTACTTACACCACTTGACGCCGCCATCACCACTCGTCGCCACGATCCCACACCGCCGCCGCTACTGCTACTGTCGCATTGCGCTGGTACCCCTCCAGGATATATATATATATATATATGTTTTAATCTTCAAACATATTTAATCCACATAACGTGTCAAACATGGTGACATGCTTTATAGTTTCTCATGTATACTATATGATTATTAGAGCATCAGGTATGGGGGCTCTATGCCGAACCCCGAATGTGATGTGGCAATCCGTGCCGACCCTTCCCACCATACCGGTCTAACTGTTCGGCGTTCTTGATTCGTGGTGAGGCATTTGAATGCCGAACGTCGGCGTCCAATTTTCTTCTTTTTTTTTCTTTTTCTTTTCTGACTTTACAAGTAAGAAAAAAAATTATTATTATTACTGATAGAAGAAGGTGTGGGTCTGGGTTAGCTTGAAGCAACAGCGGAAGGTAATAATAATAAGGAAGGTGTTACCAAGGATCAGAATCTAAAGCTATCTGAAGTGCTTGATTGATGCAGTATACAAAGTTATAGACTTTGTTTCACCCGCCGGCAACGGAAATCAAACCCTTAACTCCGCCGGCCAGAAGACGAAGATGAAAGAAGAAGATGAAAGAGGTGGGTTTTATTTGGAGCTAAGACTTTTTAGATGAAGTTGGTGTAACATGTGATGGACTGATGGGAGTATTCAAGCAGTAAAAAGGGAAGAGAGGATGGGACGGTTGCAACTTGCAAGGGTCTTCAATAGTTACAAGTTACAATGATTCAAAGAGTTAATGATTTTATTAACAGTTGCAAGTTGTGTCCTTTAACATTTATGTTTAGTGTAGTGTAATGTAATTTTTGAGGTGCTTTTGATGTAAAGTTTTTCAAATACACAACTTTTAAGTTGCAATTTTGCAATTAAAATACAGTAAATAGAATGATTATGGTATTTCATTTGTAAAAAAATCCATATCAATCTTGGTAAATAGTTTATTTAATTTTTGAATGTAAATAAAAAAAAAATAAAAAAAATAGTGTTCTACGTTCTGGATGGTTCTGCGTCCATAACGGTCTAAAATGGATGAAATAGTGAAAAGCTGATGTGGCATTGAGGTGACATTCTGGATGGTTCTGGATACCTAAACCATACCTGATGCTCTTATTCTTTTAAACTTGAAAACAGTACCTTAAGTGTACCATTTTATAAGATGTTGTCGGTAACCGGGAAAAAACGTTGATGTTGTTGATTTGGAGAAAAGCACTGTTGAAAGTCCCCCTAAAGTGTAACTTGCATGTTATAAATCCAATTTTTGAATGGACTTGAGAACATCTTCTCTACTCATTCAAAATAAGTATCAGGTTGTTTCATTGAATATCAACCAAATGACTTAGCAAACTACTTGATTCAATTAAGTTTCCTTTTTATAGGAATAAAAAAAAAAAGGTGAAAATTGATCATAGTAACATGGACACCAATATGTACGGCTACTTTTTAAGGAGCGAAAGCTTATAAGGCCTTACCCAACCCATACTTTTTATTCACTGCCACATCAGCGCCACATCAGCGCCACATATCTCTTTCTCATTTCACATTCCAGAAATCACCACCAACCATACCATTTTCTCACACATTTTTCACTTCTTTCTCAAATATTTTATTATTTCCAACACAAAATTAATAAAAACCATCTTAATACAAATTTAAAGAAGTTTGAAAATATTTATTCACATGGGAATCGGATTCTTCACGTGATGTACAAACAAAACATTAGAAAAGGAAAAGTAGTACTTCCGAAATAAAATAAAATAAAAAGTAGTGTTTTCTCGCATGTTCTCATGAGAAAATATTCATTCTTTTTATGAGAAAATGCATTGAGGAAATTGTAGTACCAACCATGTCTTGAGAAAATGTGAGAAAATAAGTGAGAAAACAATGGTTGGGAATGGTCTAAAGTGTCTCAAGAACAAGTTTGGTATATCTCATAACAAATGTTAGTACATACAGGCATTTAGTGTATCAAAATAGAACAAGGATGCATGACTACCACACCAAGATCACAAGATACTAAAGGGTTGTTCACTTGTTTGTGTATATAAAGGGCATTTTGGCTTGACAGCCTTGGTCCTAATAGTATGTGTGATGACCTATCAACCAATAGATTGTGGGTTTTACACACCTACCTAATGTTGATGATATTATATGTGCCTCGTGTCACTCAACCACACAATCATGGTCATTGCTCATCATGTTGTATCCAAACCCTTTTCGGGTGATATATAGAGCAAGATGTTTGCCACGAATAGGCACACCGCATATGGAAGGTTTAGTAACGGTCCTAATAAGTTAGTTGCACATATGGAGTAACATGTAACAGATAGCCATGCTTTGTTTTTGGCAAGGTCTTGTTTTTAAGCACAAACTGGGGACAAATCCGAGTTAAGTATGGTTATCATTCTCATCTATCTGGTGTTTGGATTTACCGCTAAGGTCAGAGGTCATTCTTCTTCAACTGTATTGGGGACGATTTTGGTGTACTTAATCTCATCGTCAGAGAAACAACTTAGCGAATTAAAATACAAACATTGTATCCAAAATCTTCCATTCCTAACCTTCACAATCAATGATACAGTCAAGTAGAGATTAGCAAGTTCCCCCCAGCCCTATAATCAATAGTCGGTAGCCCTAACACTATTAGCAACACCAATGATTCATTTTCAAAATAGCATGGAAGAGACTGAATTCTGAGCAAGGAAACCTAATAACCTGAGAGTGAAAAAGAACCAGAAATATTCATATTTCACACTCTTTCTAAACTAGAACAGCGGGTTAGCTAATATTGAACTTCTACCGTCTTGTTATCAAGAATACGGTCTCGGTGTTCTACGTACTCCAAAGGGAACCAGCCTGCTTTACCTTCGCATTCACCTTCTGCCCAACCATTGCTTGAAACCTGGCCAGAAAAAAAACAAAGTAATCTAGTAATTAAGATTGGTAGTTTGAAATGCGAGGGAGTGCTTGTTGCACTATGATTACAAAAGCTAAAACACAATTTCGCCTGCTTTCCAGATGCAGCCATACCATTGCTACTTGGATGATTTGTGAAAATACTATCATTGCCTATTTGATTATGGAAATAACATCGTTGCCTAGTACTCAATTTAGTAAGGAAATATCACCGTTGACTATTCTATCAATTATTTCTCAATAACTGTGAACAAGAAATAAAACCATACCTTTCGAACGACGACATAGTCACCAATTGTTAAGCTCAACTCAGCATCAGATTCAGCCTGATATGGATGCATAACCTATTGTCCAGAAAACAATGAAAATCAGGTTTAGCTGTAATATTCGAACTAAATAATCATGAAATTATTTGTTGAAAAAAAAGACACTATAAATTGAACAAGATAACACCCACCTCTCCAAGATAGTAGTCCGTATTATCTGCAGCGTCATCAGTTCTTTGAGAAGAAAATACACCATTGGATTCATCATGAGGTGGAGAACTCATGGGTGAAACTGCAGCAGGTATAGCTTCAATCCGTTGACGCTCTTGCAACATCTGTGAAATATAAGAAAGACGTCCACATCATCTAAAGCTTTATAAACTTTATTCCTCCAGGTCCATGGAAATTGAAGCGCTTGACCCGTATATAGGCATATAGCTTAGGAAAATGATTGAATGCGCGTCAAATATAGAGGAGGAATTTTCGACCCGTTAACTTATGAATGGGTCGATTGCACTTATGCTTTAAGGCTAATGGGTCAAATGGTTAAAATTAAAAAGATTAGCTTAAATGAAACAGGTAAAAATTAGGTTCAAGTGTACTTTCAAAACCATAAAACCTCCTAAATCATTTTATTCAAAAGTTATACTATTTCTCGAAATAATATAACTTCAATAACATTTGGCATATAATATATTTGGACAAGAAGTTTTCCGGGTCAACCCAGCAAATAGTACTATTTTTTTTCCTGTTTCGACCCATTACCTAGACTGTTGACCGACCTACCTATTTTGCCACCTCTACTTGTCTAATGCTTTATAGAATCTATTATTTCCAATCCATGAAGATTGAAACTTCTGACCACATATAGCTTGATGAAACTGTTTAACTATTTGTTAGATACCTATAACACCCTATATGAGGATAAAAATGAAGTAATTCATAACTAAAATATCGATTTATAACTGACCAACCTATTTTGCCACCTTTTCGGACTGAGGTAATTCGTAATTAAAAATGTAAAATGATGATTTAAAAGAGAACTCAGAATTTCCTATAGATTTCATGTTAAAAAGAATTGCCAAATGTAACAGATACCTCGCCCTCAAGTCGATCAAGTATATGCAGAACTTTTTGATAGTGATTTTTCTCTGCTTCAACCTTCAATTACGGACAAAATAGTCAATTCAGCTTTTCAAATTAATATCCTAAAGAAGTTTACTGAAAAGCGGGCATTAAAAAAAAAAGAAACGACCAATTCACATACTGCATATTACCATGGTTATAAGTCGCTGAAGTGTTAACCGCTGTTGTTGAGCTTCCACAGCTGACATGGTAGCAACAGCTTCTTTACCCAAAATAGTCATACTTGACTTTAGCTCTTGAAGTCTGGCTTGGGCAGCCTCAAATTTTGACAAATTTTCAGGATTACCATTAGATTCTTTAACTTTTGCTTGTCGTCTTGCAACTTCAATCACCTATAAAGTTCAATCAAATTGACAGTAAAAATGCCAGCAGTGGTAATTCAGTGTCATAAAGCACTAGAGGATGATGATCTGATTCTTTCCAATCACAAGGTGATTATGTAATATTGAATTTTTAGAAGCAGATAATCAGTTCTAAGTTGTAACATAACAAAGTTCCGGGACATAGTTCTGCAATGTGCTTCTGTGGTATGAAGTGATAAAATGGCCAAAAAGGATTTATCATTTTATATTATTGTTGTGTGAAAAGGTTAGCGATCTTGCAAAATGGGAGTAAAACTCACTAATTAGGTTAAATAGAGAGTTAAGTAAGTAATTTTATCTCACCCTTAGGGCACGTTTGGTAAGGAGAAATTCAATGAAATGAAATGGACAGAAAAATGAAATTGGCTGGGAAATTCAATAAATTCCCCTGTTTGGTAACTCCAGGGAAATTGAACCGAGAAATGAAGAAAAAATCATTACATGTGTTTGATTGATAAATTTCAGAGAAATGGAAATGCATTTTAACTACATTAATATTATTGCTTAAATTATTTTTACATTACTTTCTACAAATTTACATAATCATAATTAATGAAACTTGAAATAAAAACAAACTCCAAACAATTAAAATACATTTTGAGTTGTAATATATTAATAATCTCATTTCATAATCAAATGTATAATATACAAACATAAAAATATTACACATATGTTTTGTATATATATATATATAAATATATATCCAATTTATACTTTTTTTTGGGGATGTAAACCATTTCCTAGCAAAAACTACACGGAGAAATCTTCTTCACAAATTGGATTTCCATACAAAATTGGAAGAAATGAAAATACACATGAGGCTATTTCTCCAAGGATTTCAATTCTCCGTGTTCTTTTTTCTTGGACCAACCAAACAAGACAAATGAAATCATTTCCATTTCTCCTATTGCATTTCCCCATACCAAACACAATAATCAGCTATTTTTAGCTAGTATGAAACTGCTTATTTCACCCCTAAATATATCTATTATTAGAAGTATTATATTAAGTTTATAGTTAGATAATCGCTTTCAAAACGCAATTCCAAACACCCCTTAAAGCTTAAAAACTGGTTGTTTTTATTTAATGAAAATTCTGTTAACCTGAGTTTCAGCTTCTTGTCTGACTCTGTCATATCTTTGAGCATGACGTCGAGCATCCTCCAAAGGAGCTCCCACTACCATAGCTCTCAAAGGCTCTGCAACCTATAATTGAAAGGATCATCATAAAACATTTAGTCTCATATACTTACTGAGATCAGACCTGCTAACGGAGAATATAGTTATTTGGTCCCATCTATGTGACAGGAACGTGGAAAGTTGAAAGACGAGCCACAACATGGACAGGGACAAGATGTATCATTCTCCATCCATGGGGCTCACTATTATATTTCTAAATATTCCTTGTACCACATAGGGCAAAATGAGATTTTAAATGTTGATTCGAAGAACTATAGACATGATGGTCACAACAAATACAAAATCATAATGATTTCAACTTATTTTAACTGAAAATAATATTAAAAACATTTAGATGTACAAGCATACAGGGGAGATTCAGAATAAAAAATATGATGCTCAAGCCTATTGCATTAATTAAACATATAAGAGCTGGATAAAAGTGTTTTGTCGGTCAACTGTCAAGCCAACACAAATCAAAGCGTGAGCTGTTTCAACCCAAACCCGTTGTGACCCCATCACCGAACAGTCAATCTTACCAACTCTAGTCAATTACCTTTTACTGTGCAGCCTAAACCAACCCAATTTTAAGGAAATCCTATTTTAAGGCAGTGCAAGTATTTTGTACCTGTGTGCCAAGGGATTTCAACAGATTTTCTCGTTCCCTTTCAATATCCATTCGAGCACTACTATAACTCATAGCTGCTCTGGATAATGCATTACCGTTGGTGCATGTGTTCTCAGCACCATATTTCCTGCTGTCTTCAGAAAGTTTGGTACCTGCGAGTAAAAGCACAAGACAACTATTGACACTGCTATAAATGCCAGAGGTGCCAATTCGACCCATTTACTTATATATGGCTCGATTTGAGTACAACACTCAAATGGTAAAAAAGACAAGTTAACTTTACAGGAAAGGGGTTCAACAGATTGAAAGCCACTCAAGTGTATATCTTTCAATGCATAAGAGTATAAAACCTCCTAAATCATTTAGAATTTTTTTTATATTATAACTGAAATATTGAAACTTTTGCGATCATATTTGACATACTACTTATTTATTTAAAAAGCAACTATATGGAAAATGAATGTTTAAGAAATAGTTAACTCACCAATTTCTACTTGCTTGGATCCAGTTACAATAAAACCCTCCACACCACGCACAATGTCCCGTTGAAAGTGCTGGTGACAAAGTTACGGTATATGTGTTAAGGATAATATGACAACTAGCAGTATAAAATTACAAAATCAAATGTTGGAGACCTTGGCAGAACGGGTAGATATGTAAAGCTTTTCAAGCTTTTGTTGCTGCCGCATTTCTACTTCATTTGCTACAATATCTTCAGAACCGCCGAGTCCACCAAATTGTTTGAGAACAGCCTAGTATATATATGAGAACACCAATTATATCGAAAAAATGATGGTCGAATTACATTAAATAACCCTCTACCCATATTTTGGTAGTTCAAATATCATGAATCGTACTTGATGTGGATGGGATGTTACATTCTTTCCCACTTAAGACACGATACTATACAAATGTTAACTCCGTAACCTTCATAAATCATAACATAAAGTGTTGTGGTTTAATGTGATATAATCATGATTCATGAATGCAATTGAAGCTGATTAAGGGTGCATTTGATCGTCTGCTGGTTTCAGTTTCTGCTAACAAAACTCTGTACACTTAATGTAGCCAAGCTCCCTAATAACAGATTTTACACGTTTTTACTCATGCTCAGATCGCTTAATTACCTGTCCTCGCATAAATCCACCAATATTACTTGAATGTAAAGAAACCCGCTAACGCTTTCTCTCTAATTTAAGTTTCAAACTCGAAGGCAATCCATTCAATTCAAGTCTCTTGACATTCAAGTACTAGTTACTCATTTTTGCTACAGCAATATCTCACTTTAAAATATAAAACCCTAAATCACCTATCATAATCATTCAAGACCTCATTCGACGTCTTTCTTCGCAATCAATCGGGTTTCTAACCTACCATACATTATTTCATTTTTATTAAAAATACAACATGCTTCATACACAAAAAACAGCCCTATAGCATATAACTATAATAAACAACAATATAGAAACAAGTATGTATGTATGTAAGTAAGTAGACCTGTTGTTGTCTAGCAACTTGTTCTCTAAGCTTGGAAGCTTGTTTTCGTATTGCATCCATTGTTACTGTACTACAGAAAATGCAGGAGAAGCTAAACACAGAAATTTGGGGAGTCTTTTTTTCTTTTTTTTTAAGGAAATATTGTTTGTGTATTTGTTTCAAATTTCAAATGTTTACAAGGTTTCCGACAGACCACAATGTTTTTACATTTAAAAAAAAAAAAGGCTTGAAACATATGTCACGGTTGGATCCTTATTTCTTACAAAGTTGAAGGTTTTTTTTTTAACTTACATAGAATCGAAAACAATTTCTCTACCTTAAGTAGGTGTAAGTCTGTAACGTCTTTTTTCCCACTACATTACAAATATAAAGTACATGAATTGTGGTTGTGGTTCAAAAATCCCACTTTCGGTCCCCGAAGCAAAAGGTGGCTTTTTCGTTCTTATGGTGGGTTTTTCGTCCATGCCTTTATAACGACTCTGTTAAGGTCCCTCACATGCTTTTTACCGTCTTGTGGTGGGTTATTCGTCTATGTCGTTATAATGACTCTGTTAAGGTCTCTCACGTGCACGTGAGGGAATTTTCATCATTTCTCTTCTTTTTTTTTTTCACATGTCAAATACATATTGGTCAAACACCCAAAAAACTTCTCCAGAATCGTAATCAAATTGGCTCAAACCCTAACCTTCTTCCCCAAACACATATTTGATTCGGGGGATTGAAAGTGGGATTTTCAAACAGGGACAAATCATGTACTTTTACCCTATGTTTTAAGTATGAATCAATATCAATATTATATACTATATTAAAGTAATTCAATGTGAATAGTAATCAAACAAAACAAAAAATTGAATGCAATATATATTTAATGAACCAAAATATAAACCAAAGATGCAATGGAAGGGCTGGTTGGTTGTTTCGTTCCCTAGTTCAAACCTTGGCAACCTCTTTATT
>JAOXNX010000032.1:7201813-7221155 GCA_028566075.1 Solidago caesia
TTATATATTAATTAATTATATATTATTTATATAATATATTATAAAATATTTAGCCCTTCCATCTTTTTCAAAAAAAAAAAACTTAATCAATCGCCACTCACCTCTCACGTTTCGCCGCCACCACCATCGTCCCGCCGCATCGCGCTTGTAATCTTATAATGTGTGTGTATATATATATATATATATATATATATATTTGAATAGCTAAGATTTTATTATCACAATGGATAAAAAACAAGTAACGGATTTTTGATCCATTCAACCCATGCAATAGATACTTTTGTGTTCCTATTTACGAACCATAAAAAAAATGTAGAAACAATAAAATCAAAAAGAGGTTCATCATGTTTTTTTCCCGGACTAACGACTTCGTCGTTCCCGTACCACCAAATAGCCCACCAACCTGTAAACACAATCACTTCAATCATACTCTTCTTAGAACCCGGCCACGCCATTGAGTCCAACTGTTGAAGGAACACAATTGGAGACATACAATGAAATGAGTCAATGTCCGCCCATTTGAAATTTGATCTCCAAACCTTCCTAGCAATAATGCAATCAACTAAAATGTGCTCGAGAGTCTCCACGTGATCATTACAATTAGGACAAAAAGAAGAAAGAACGTCTATACTTTTCTTACAATACACACACACTATACTATACAAGACTTGATAAGAACTCGAGTCCAACATTATAAGTTCGAACTCGACTAAATAATTATTTCGAGCTCGATTTTGGACTAGAGCTCAAATTTGAAATCGATAAAGTTCGATTCAAACAAAACAAACTCAAATTCGAACTTAAATAATTGGACAAAAGCTCAACTAGTTAACAGCCCTAAATTTTTTAACTTTCAAGTAACATTTTCTTGAAAACCGTATGACATTATAATGGTTGCACTTGATTTTCTTTTTACATTCTTGAAGAGAAGGAACCTAAAAACTTGGCTAATTGAATTGATAGTTGAAGTTATGCTCATCCATTGAAAAGTTGAGGTTCCTTCTTTTTAATAATTTATTCTCAAGAAGGATAATTCAAATATTTTATTGAATGGTAATGAATAGGTATCTTTTAAGGGACACCAAATTGGATGGTTTGCCAAATTTGGGTGTGATATACTCAAATTTAATGGTGCACTTTTGTAAGATACTTGATTTTATTTTATTAAAACCTCAATAGTAAAAAGAAAAAAGACCTTTTGTCACGGCTAAAAGGCTGATTTGGGGAATAGGGTTTTTGTTTTGTTTTTTTTTTCTTTTTCTAAATTTCTTGAATTGCATATATAGCTAATTTTTAAACTAACAGTAACGATATCCAATTCCATCAACAATGGCAGTATAAATTTAGAGATCATATCACTATTATCATAGTATTAGTAAAAGCTTTAGATGATAGTATAATTAGATGGATGCTCGTGCGATGCGACGGCGATTGTAGTTATTTTAGGAGTTAAGGGATAGATGTTGTAAATTAATTCATTAAGGTTATTTTTGGTAGAACATGTGTTTTAGTTGTTAGGGATATAGAAAATTTAGAGGCATTTTGGATATTTCAAAATCTGAAAGTTGAAAGGGGATAAGGTGAAATGATTTATATAGTATTATAGATTATAGATATAGATATATTTTGAACAATGTTCAACCTATAAGCTATGTTTGACAAGGAGGTTTTTTGGGGGTTTTAGAGCTTCTAGCTTTTAGAAAAAAGTTCTTATTAAAAGTCTCGCTTGGTTACATGAGTTTAAAGTTTTTAGTTTGAACAAAAAACTCATAATTTAAAAGCTACATAAACAAGCTTTTATCTTTTAATACTTCTAACTTTTTGTCATTTTACACTTTTTATCAATAGTTTCATCTACTTTGCCTAAATATATTTAAAAAACTTTAGCTACTAATTTTCAGCTACAACTACCGATAGTTTTGCCAAATGTTTGGCAAGAGTTTTTTTCTAAAAGCTTTTAGCTTTTTGTTTTGAAACAAAAAGCTCTTCTTGATAAAAGTTTCGTTTGCTTGTTAGAGGTTTTAGATTTTAGTTTTACCATAACTTATAAACTGAAGTTAACGTTCAAAATTTAGTTGAAACTTTTTTAAAGAAAAATTACAGAAGAACCTTCGCATATATATTTCCTACAAATGTTTGTCTTTCCAGAAATCTAATCCCACGTCCATTTTTTTATACAAATGCCCAACTATTTTATTTTATTTTTATCTCTTTTATTATTTAAATTGTAATTCAAAGTATCGATGAAGAAATTTTAAATCCATATATATGTATTTGAATCTTATTTTTTTATTAGTTATTTTTCTTTGTCTCTGATTTCTTAACTATCTCATTAGAATGATATTCTAGTTTTAATATCTGTACGTGATGCACGAGTCTCCTTCTAGTTTTGACAAAAAAAAGTTTGAGTTAATTATATTTGTCCTTTAAGTTTGCTAATTATGTTCTTTTAAATCATTTTATATCTTGCACATACAACTAAAACTAATTTGTCAAATATTTGGAAACAATTAAAAGTTATAGCTTACAAGTTCAAATAAAAAGTTACAAAAAGAATATGAAATACTTTGGGTATGCATATTTGATCGCTAACTACTAACTCGGCATTTTAAAAATAATATAAAAAAAGAATAAGAAATTTTTTCAACTTTCAACTACAGCTTCCAGCTACAACTATATAAGTTAATTTGTAAAACATATCCTTAGCTTAAGTTTTATTTTTATTAATTTAACCCATTAAATGCATTTAACATGTAGTGGAAATTGACTCATTTGGGGAACAATGATTAAATATTGACATCGACGTTCATATGATTGAAAACTAAAGTTCGGTAGGTGTGGGGTGAATTATCTATCTATATCTATATATAAAACAATAATTCCTTTTTTTTTTTTTCCTTAAATGATAATTTAAAGTGTCTAATATGTCTTTCTCTTTTATTCACTAATTTAAACATTTTCACCTAATATACCTATAATATTATTAATGAAATAATTTACAACATAAATCTCTCAACCCTTAAAATAACTACACTACCCTCTTTTACATCAATTACTTTTACATTCACCATCACCACCACCTAGGGCTGTCAATGGGTTCGGGTTCGGGTTGACGGGTCAAAAATCTCTGACCCTAAACCGACCCACTAAAAGTTTCAGGTCAGAAATTTTAACCCTGACCCGCAACCTGTCAACCCGAACCCAACCCACCAACCTGGAAAAATCGGGTTGGCGGGTTAGCGGGTCAAGTTTCGGGTTGGCGGGTCAAATGGGTTGGCAGGTTGATTTCAGGTCAAACATGTTATATGGGTTGATGGGTTGGCGGGTTGGTAGGTTGATTTCAGGTCAAATGGGTCGTGGGTTAGTAGGTTGGCGGGTCAAATGGGTTGGTGGGTCGACCTGTTAAAAAAAATTATATAAACTTAAAATATTTCAGGTTGGCGGGTCGACCTGTTAACCCAAAGGGTCAACCCGAACCCAACCCGAAAAAAACCAGGTTAGTGGGTTGGCGGGTTGATGGGTCGAGATTTCACAACCCTAACCTGGTTTTTTTCGGGTCGGGTTTCGGGTTGGGTCGAGTATTGACAGCCCTAACAAATATAAAGTACACGAATTGTTGTGGTGGTTCAAAAATCCCACTTTTGGTCCGCGAAGCAAAAGTTGACTTTTTCGTTCTTATGGTGGGTTTTTCGTCCCTGTCTTTATAACGACTCTATAAAGGTCCCTATATGCCTTTTTCATCTTGTGTGGGTTATTCGTTTCTGCCATTATAACGACTCTGTTAAGGTCTCTCACGTGCAACGCACGCGATGGCATTTTCATCATTTCCTTTCTATTTTTTTCTTTTTTTGTTTCCTTTTTTACATGTCAAATACATATTGGTCAAGCACCCAAAAAACTTCTCCAAAATCATAATCAAATTGGCTCAAACCCTAATCTTCTTCCCCAAACACATATTTGCTTCGGGGATTGAAAGTGGGATTTTCGAACAACCACAGGACAAATCATGTACTTTACCCTATGTTTTGAGTATGAATTAGTATTTTATTGAATAAAGATTAATTAAAAATATACTTTGTTTTTCTTTTATATCTTATAAATAATAATGTTTTATAAAATTTCAAATATACTGTTGTAACATGTTTATATTTATCTATGTTTCAATGTAAATTTTATTTAAAACTGAGTCCGGTGAAAAATAATATATTTGTTAAAAAAATTTAGTATTATTTTTTTTTACATATTTTGTTTTCTCTTAAAAATCATTAAAATAAATCATGCTTATAAATATGATAAAAACTAAAGATCAAGTATGGGTTTGAAAGGAATCAAAGGATTCAATATGTAATTATGTGTTTGTCTATATTATAAGGCATTTGAAATATTTGTACACGCAGAAAAATAGTGTAAAATTATATGACGGGAGGCAGGATTTTACCAAAAATGGTAAGAAAATTATTGAGTTGTTAATTTTGGAGACTACTATCTTTTGTTCACAAGCAAACCACCTCTCATTTGGAAACTAATTTTTTTTTTTAACGGCAAACTACTGTGTTTTTGTTTCTTCATAAAATAACATTTCGTCAATGGAAAGATAGACGAGCAAAGATTTAATGATTACTAACAAGAGAATTTTTTAAATCAAAGTCATTACTAAAGAGACCAATCTTTTAAAACATTTTTGCTAACTAGTGCCCATAGTTATGATGTGTTTAATGAAGTCCGTATTTTCTAACTAATCAAAAATATATTTAATGTTATTTAACCATTTTTATATAAATCATAAATGCATATTTTTATATTTTAAGAAAGTTTGACTTAATAAATACACCATAACTAGTGACTCTCGGCACTAGTTTGCAAAACCCATATAATAATAGGGATTTAATTATATTAGGTATATTTGTCTACTAATTAAGTAATAGTTTTAATTATACATGATATCTAAAAAATAGGATTTATTAATATAAACTAAAAGGGACACGTATTGCTTAAATACTACGCAACGTGTCGATCAAATGATGCTTAATCATGTTTTAATATATTGGTAGATACGAGTTGGTTAAGAAAGTCTCCAAATATATGGGTTGGTGAAAATTAAATAATTACTAAAATTCTTATTTATATTTTTATTACGAATAGTTCATTTATATTTTTTCGTCAATATATTTTTATTGGTGAAAACTTGAAATAAATTATTGAAAAACATGCATTGGCGATTATTAATGCAAAAAATTTAAAAAGAATATTAAGGGTCTTTCATTTGGTTTCTGGATGAAAATAAAATTGCTATTTTTTATTTAGTTTGTTTAATACACATGTCAAACTGCATTAACTTTGCGTACTTCTATAATTTATTTATACATGAGAGTGTTCCCAATGGTCTCGTTGCTTGCTTCGTCGGTTCTTGTCTGTTTACCGACGCTATTGGCAACGTCGTGTCGGTTTACTTCGTCGGTTCCCATTATCGCTTAACCAAGGAGTGTTCGACGAACTTGGTGGGTCCACCCTCAATTCGAGCTGCTAGTTTTTTTTTAATATATTAAATGGTTGGATAATAATAAAAAATAAAGTGATGAGATATTGTTGCGAGAGATGTGTTAGTTTGCACGTCAGTTTAGATGATCATTTTATTTTTCTGACTATAAAACATAAAAATATTTTATCATATTCCTAATAAATAGGATTAAAAAGATTAAATATCAGTTAATATGGTTGAAAATGGCGGATATCATCAAAAACAGATATACATTTTTTGCATCTTTGGTTCACCTTTTATTTCGTTCATTAATCTTCACCACCAAAAATATGTATTTTTCTGTCTAGAATCATGTCATTTGAGTTCATTTCTTCTATCTTATTTAGACATTTTGTATCGTCTTCATGATCGTGGTTTGATATCCTGCAGGAGGTGGGTCTTTTTTTTTTTGATTTACACAAACAAAACTTGATATCGAATACATGCTCCTGGCCGGTTTATGTCATGGCATTGCTGATTTTGTATGAATTTACGACGTATATGTTTAGAATTCACTGTTGTCGATTTTCAACTTGTTCTCAAATCCACGACTAGTATGGGTTTCATTGCATACATTCGTGATTTTATATAGAGAATTGATCGGATGTTGATGTTTATATATATATATATATATATATGTATGTATGGTTTATATGAGAAAACAAACTTTAATGGGTAAAGTTATATGTGAATGATCAATGACAGTTTTCGATATTTCAAACCTGTAGGTGAATCTTCATGGGAGGTACGATTTGGAGCTGAACAGAAGAACAAAAGTGAAACATCAGATACTAAATCGCCAAGATTGCTCGTTCTTGCTGGAAATTTTGCAGGTAATAAGCCCTCAATCATAAAGAACTTTGTTCATTTCTACTTTGGTCGAACATAACGCAGATTTATGTATCGATAATATATGTTTGTTGTTGCTTTACAGATAATATTTCGAAGGGGAATTACATACATTATTAGTAGATAGAAACAATCAGTGTTTTTGAGTGTTGTTCCCTCTCATTGTTTGAGAAGAGAGGTAATAAACACAATGAGGTCAATTAGTGGAGACGAGATCAATCTTGGCGACGAGCCAGGGGCACAAGATGAGAAGATATTTGTGTCTGTGAGGGTGAGGCCAATGAACACAAAGGAAATCGCAAAGAATGATTTTTGCGATTGGGAATGTGTAAACAGTAACACCCTCGTATACAAGAATGCCTTGGCAGAACGATCAACGTACCCAAATGCCTATACATTTGGTAAGTAATATATATCTCCATTTAGGATTAGTCTTTAACCTCATACTCTTAAGGAATATGCAAATCAAATGCGCCTAAAACAACTTCTGCAAACAGACTTTGTCCATTCTCATGTTTTCTGTAGCAGTGTGTCCAGCTTTGTAATTTTATAGTCGATCTTAAAATACGACAAAGAAAGTTGACCGTTCATACGAAACCTCATCACAATAAGCAAGAGTTGGTATGTCAAGGTGTGAAATTTGACGCTACTTATGAATGGGTCAATTGGGGTTAAACTTTTCTCTATCGGGCCAAATGAGCAGGTTTAAAAACGTTATTTTAAAGGGAAACAGATTGAAAATCGCCAAAACTTATAAAACCTCCTAAATTATTTTACACCAAAATGTATCAAACTTGTATTGTGTTGCTATTGCGGGTATCCCACTTCCAAACCATCTATTGCGTTTATGGAACTTTTAATACATTCCTCATGTATGTATACCTCTTCATTGGGTAACAGGCTTATACTGAAGTGGTAGTCATATAAGTCGCGCATGGCTCTGCCATGTCATCGAAACTGGCACCAAGTTATCGATTTACAAGTTATACAAACAATAGCAATGAAGTGAAAGTTTGATACACAGTACACAGTGTGGAAGTCTACGCATAATAGCAAAGCATGAAAATAGTCTAATTTTGGTAAATAATATTTAACTCATTCATTATTTGACATAAAACTTGTAGTTTTTATACATAAAGTGTTTTCGGTCAACCCAACCTGAATCACAAGCACCATAATATTACATGTTTTGATCCGAACCTATTTTGTCCTGTTACCCAACCTATCTGACCCACCTATTTTGCCACCTCTAACAATACGCATTGAGCATTTCTAAGTGTTTTATCATTCAGCTAAGACGTGTATATTTATGTTTATTGGTATGGTTATTCTCACTCTTAAGTAATGTGCTTCAATGTGATGGTTGCTTTGAAAATAGACCGAGTATATGGAAGTGAGACTACAACTAGACAAGTCTACGAGGAGTCAGCCAAAAGAGTTTCTCTTTCAGCTCTTGAAGGCATCAATTGTGAGTTTTGTAACAAGAATTTCGACTTCTGATATAACATATACCTATTGAGTTGAGAGTTAGACTATTTTCTTCAGCAAGTATATTCGCATATGGGCAGACAAGCAGTGGGAAGACGTACACCATGACTGGCGTCACTCAATATGCTATATCTGACATATTTGAGTACATCAACAAGGTATTCTTAGCGGGGAAAGGATGAATTTCTTAATGGTTCATTTCCTTGACTTATTCTTATGGATATGCTTTTGTTTTCAGCAAATCGATAGAGAATACGTGTTGAAGTTTTCTGCCATAGAAATCTACAACGAATGTGTTAGAGACCTTCTTAGCGCAGATGGTACTCCACTTAGACTCCTCGATGATCCGGAGGTGAGTATTGTCGTATTAGTTAGAAAAGGGGTGATTGATTATGCCAAAGTTTTACAGTTCTCTAATGGTTTTTGTTGTCATCAGAAAGGGACAGTTGTAGATAAACTCACTGAAATCCAACTGGAAGACTGGACCCATCTAATGGAACTCCTTGCCGTATGTGAAGGTATAATAGCATTCACTAATCACTATAACCATACTTTGCATAAAAATGTACACTGATTAGAAGTGGCAAAATGGGCCAGTAGGACAGTTCGTAACATGCCAACGTTGGTTCGGTTCAAAACGGTTAAGTTTTGAGATTGGCCGGGTTCACAAAAAACACTTCTTTCCCTGAACTTTCTTATTTCTTTAACTATACATAGTGGTGTATCAATTATTTACAAAATTATATTATACCAAGTTATAATCTATCTATGCCAATAAAATGGTCTAGAAGACGGGGTGCATTAAAAGTACACGTTGGGTAACTTTTAACCCGCTTCACCATTTCATTTATCAGTAGATGTGTCGATATCAATATATCTCATAATCGAACGCTAATAGTGTATTCGGTATTGCATCTTTGTAGCTCAAAGAAAAATTGGGGAGACATCTATGAATGAAATGAGTTCAAGATCTCATCAGATTATCCGACTGGTACTCTCTGAGTCTATTCATAAATCATAATATGAGTACTTAGTAGATGTGTCCTTGATTGTAATTATTATTATTATTTTTCAGACAATTGAAAGTACTGCCAATGAATTCTCAGTGGACAGTGCAAGCACTCTTACAGCTACTGTGGTATGAATACTGCTATACATAACCACTACCTTAACTATTTTTCTTAAAATTCTTCTTGTTATAGATTTTTGAAACAAAATTTAAATAAATGAAATGTCTTTTTCCTCTTTTTTTTTGGGTAGAACTTTGTTGATCTAGCAGGAAGTGAACGTGCTTCTCAGACCTTATCAGCGGGTAAACGGCTGAAAGAAGGATGTCACATTAATCGCAGTTTACTAACACTAGGAACTGTTATCCGAAAACTGAGGTTTGAACTTCATTTTCATATTTTCAAATAATAGTAGAACTAAATGTTGTATACACGTCCCCATGATGGTAACCTAGCGGTGGAGTGCATGCAACATAAAAGCAGAGGCCAGGGATTCAAATCTGGCCCCATGTCCCTTTAATCACAATATTACGCAATTTACCTTTTCTAATGTTGGCTACGAGACCGGTCGGTAGGGGACCCATAATGAGCCGGTTATCTTTTTTTTTATATAGAAATATTCTATGCACTAGAAACATGGAAACTTTTCCATTAACGCACTCTGATCGTGTTCACTGTTTAACTTCAGTTTTGATGGGGAATTCTTATATATATAACAAAATGAGTACCGTATAATTCTAGAAAAATAATGTAGTCCAAAAGTAATGGAATATAAAGACCAAGTGGATTGAAAGAAAGAAAATGAAGCGCAACAAGAAAATAGATTCAAACCTTAAAACAACTTAAAAATTAACACAAAGAGAGTTACAAACTTTACTTATGAACAAGTCAATTCAAGCCATGTTCATCTCTAATGAGTCGATCCTATGTTTTTCTAAATGCCTTCTTAATCGACATCTTTTCTATTGACTGGATGCAGCAAAGGACGAAACGGTCATGTTCCATACAGAGACTCGAAACTAACAAGAATACTACAAAACTCTCTTGGAGGCAACGCACGAACAGCCATAATATGCACTTTGAGCCCTTCACATACTCATCTTGAGCAGTCAAGAAACACCCTTCTGTTTGCTGTTTGCGCCAAGGAGGTCAGGACCAGTGCACAGGTTAATGTGATCATGTCAGAAAAGGCATTGGTGAAACAGTTGCAACGAGAAATGGCTAGATTGGAAAATGAGTTGAAGAATATGTCAGGGACAACTAATGATTCTGAGGCAATAATTAAAGAAAAAGAGCTTCATATACAAAAGGTCAGCAAGCAATTACACTACTAGTTAACCACAAGTATAAAAAAAGGGGTAAATCGGAAGGAACCTATTGATCCCCGATACCGCATTGGTACCAACAAGTACAGGCCACACAACACATGTTCCAGTAAAACACCTCCACCCAATACCCCCACACTTGAGCAAATACCTAAATATTTCTCAATCATGCTTGCAAGCGGGATAGAACCTGCACCACTTAAGAACATCAAATGGTGGGGCCCAAGTTTTGTAGGTGGTGGCTGGCCACTTGAGCTATGTGCCAATTGTTTTCTTAATTCCAGACTAAAGTGTCAGGTGGTAGATGTGTCAAAATAGCCAAAAGGCAGTTTGGCAGGTTGGCCTTTTTGGGTGATCTTTTTGTATGTTGTACGTATGCACGTTTTGAAACGTTTCCGTTTGTTTTGCAACGGATCAAAACAGCGCCAAGTCAAAATGGAAACATTCGTATGGGTTGAAATGGGTCAGGATCAGTTTGTGTTGACTTGAAAACTTTAGGTAAAAAAAGACGACTTTATTGTAAATAGTGAAGCAGTTTGAATTCAATTACCAAAATGACTTGCAAGGTTTTGTGCATTAAAAATAAACTTTGCACAATCCCATAGAGGTGGCAGGGTAGCAAACGCTTGGGATTCTCCAAAGGAAGTATCGAGTTTGATTCCTGCCAGGTTCAACTCCTTGGGTTGTATTGCATTTCCATAAAAGAAGAAAAGAAAAAGAAAAACAAAAACTCGAATTTCTGGGCACTTTCGACCCATTTCCTTTAAAGCTATTGTTTTTCCATAAAAGTCATAAATAACTAAATAAGTTGTCCTATTTATAAGTAAATGGAATGAACTGTCCACCTATAATTAGTGGTAACTAATAGGAGCTAATAGTCAATTAACTCAGTAACTTTTTTTAACTGTGCCGCCCAGATGGAGCAAGAGATAAAAGATTTGATTCAGGAACGTGATCTTGCTCGAATTCGCCTTGAGGAAATATTACAAGCAGCTGGAGTCGATCAAAATTTACTGCCATGGGTATGTTACCGTTCCTGCTAATCAACACTATTTATGAACAAAAGCATATTAAATTTTATCATATAATCATGTAGATCGATCGTAGTTCATGGGACGGAAATTCTGCATCTAGCCACCAGCATAGCAATTCATGGGATGGACATTCTCCATATAGCCACCATCATAGCAATTCATGGGATGGACATTCCGCATCAGAAACGTCTGAGGTGGTGGCTGAAGCTCCTCTTCCCTCTACCGCTTCAGTCAACACATACAGTTTCCCAAAGAACCATAAACTACACAATCCAAATGAGGACCACTACTCTTTTGATCCTATCACCCCGCGTGATTTTATGAATCAATATTTCGGACCTGACCCAACCCAGGAATGGGAAAAGTCTTCTAAAAAAACCAGGACCAGGTCAAATTCAGTAGATAGCGGTAAAGAAGTAGAATTTATTGAGAAAGATGAGGTAGATGATGATAATGATACGGATACCCACGATCAAAACCAAAATGTAGACGATGTGAATGATGTGGATGATGTGAATGATGTGAAAAATAAACATGAAGAACAATCTCCTCATTTATCAGTATCTCCTTCAAGAAGCACAAGTTCGAAAAGAAGCACAAGTTGCTCTGCGATTGTTGAAGGAAATCTATCTGAAGTAGCTGAAGAGAATGTGATATCTGAATCAAAATCAGATTCGGATCTAAAAAAACTATGTCGACAAGATTCTCAGGGTTCAACCAAGACTGTTGAAGAGAAAGAAAAGCAGCAAACGGATGGAGGTATGATTAAAACACTGGAAAAAGTCATGAAAGAAGACCTTAAAAGAGCGTATGATTACTGCACGGTAAGGATGTTGCTCTCTCACACTATTATCAGTTTACATCAACATGGAAAAATAGGCAGGTTGGGTAACAAGAAAAATAGGTTCAGGTCGGGTTGACCTGGAACACCTCCCCAAAAATTAAAACATTTTTACTGTAAATAAAAAGCATGTCAAATCCAAGTACAAAAACTATATTACTGCAATAACTTCTCTTATATAAATATTACTATATTGAGATAGTTTTATGTACTAAAAGAGAAACTTGAGGCAACATTTGACCCATTTGACCAGTACCCTTTTTAGCTTTTTGTTTTGTTTGACCCTTTAGAGACAAAACATAACCCAAGTAACTTAATCATAGGTAAATGGGTCACCATTGCCTACCGTTCTTGATACATGTGGTTCTTACTGTTTTCATAGCAGACCAAGGCTACACCTAAAGCTGGAGAATCAGAAGATGCTTTCAAAGACTGTTTTGACTGGTCTTTG
This sequence comes from Solidago caesia, assembly GCA_028566075.1. NCBI lineage: Eukaryota > Viridiplantae > Streptophyta > Magnoliopsida > Asterales > Asteraceae > Solidago > Solidago caesia. The sequence continues at coordinate 7,214,327 of JAOXNX010000032.1, forward strand.
ATGTTCGAGGAGCAAAGAAAGCAGATAATTGAACTATGGAACGAATGCAACATACCATTGCTTCACAGGACCTACTTTTTCTTGCTCATCAAAGGAGAACCATCAGACTCTGTGTATATTGAGGTGGAGCTGAGACGACTATCTTTCCTAAAGAAAACACTGGATGAGATTGCAAGGTAATTCATTTATCGCATTCCTTAATGATCCAGTGCTGTGAAAATGTTGCAAGTTATTTCTTCTAACTTGACCAGGAACCACCATTGCAAAAAACTTTTACATCCATTTCCCCTCAAATGAAGAATATCTCTTGACTATAATGTCATTTTCAACCCATTTATAATAGTGTTTAGTGGGTCAACCAACTACTCATAATAATTATATGGTTTCACCTATATTCCTGAAGACCTCATATTTTTATAAGGTATTACTCATGTGACAATAAAATCCTGACCATTTTTCTTCATGAAGAACAGTGCAAGGGCTTTGAATCTCGAGAGAGCGATGCTATGCAGGAAATTTTTGAAGAAATTCACAGCGAAGGAAAGAGAGGCCATGTTTGAGAAATGGGGCATTGATTTGGAATCCAGAAATAGGAGGTTCCAATTGGCTCAACTTTTATGGACAAAAACAGATGACAATGAGCACATTAGCGACAGTGCTAACATAGTCGCAAAACTGGTCGGGCTTATAGAGCCAGACAATACACCAAAAGAACTATTTGCTCTGAGTGTTGCTCCCCAACAAGAACCACCTCGCAGCTTTCTCTCCACTTGGAGAAACAGCCTCTCATTGCTAAGATATTAAGTTGTCGTGGTTTTAAAGAAAACCAAAATCATCTTATATAACTAACAGATAAAAACTTACTAATTTACTCATAATATGTCACATAATCATATTCTGCCCTACAAAATATACATTCAAATTCAGCTATTTGATGCATTCACCCAGCATATGCTTACCTTTTGAGATCTTTTTGGTAAATTTTTTTCCATTGCCAGATAGGTCAAAATCACAACATGTTTGTACTTATTTGTCTATACTTCATTGAATAAAAGTTGTACTTTTAACACTTTAACAGGTAGATTGATACGCTTTGTGAAAGTGCTTATGATATATAACTACCACAATACTACCAACTCTAGAAAATAACCTTTGATGTGTTTCTATTGTTTGAGATTGTAATTACTTAATAATCACATATTCACATGTGTTCCCTAAATAATCTGAAAATGAGAAACAAAAGATATGTTTATCAAAACATTTAAATCTGGCTATTTTAACTTGAAATCACAATGATATAACAGCCAATTTCAAGACATATCCAAACAACCTCTAACTATACAAGCTTCTAATTTGTTGGGCAGTGCCTAGCACACTTGAAAACGATATGATAGAGCAACATATCTTTCTACTGCTGAGTGATCTAAAAATGAAAATACAGAAAGAGAGAAAGAAAAAGTTACATGGTATATAGTTGCAGATTATGATTTAAGGACAGCCCCCTTCGTGATTTTCCATCCTGATTTGGCATATGACATCTCATAACGTGTTGTGTAGGTTGAATTGTATGAGTCATTATGTTCTGGGTTGGCCAAATCCGTCAACTTAGCAGACTCTTCAAGGGTTGCTTCCACAACAGCTAAATGTCCATCAAGTGAAATAGTGACACTATCAATGGTAATGTTTAGCAAAGTGTAGTCCCAGAACCATCCGTGCTGAGCAATTTCAGTTGCTCTTTCTAGCCATATCTTGAGCATTTGACCATCCAATACCTGCAAAATTTTCAAAATTGCAAGCTCTGATCAGAGTTAAGTAGAGGTGGCAACTTCAAACCATTTACTTATGAATGGGTCTACTAATGCGGCTGTTTTTATGCAATCAGGTCAAATGCCAAATGATCAGATAAAAGATGAACTAAAGACGAAAAGGGCAAACCGTCAAACAGGTTAACTGATTTACAATTATTTTTGTAATAACGTTGTATTTGTAATAATGAACAAAGAAGTGTTTGCACCCAACCAGTCCCGTTCCATTTGATCCTATACTAAAAAATGACCCATATCAACCAGACTTCATTTTAACCTGTTATCCGATCAGCCCGTATTGCTGTTTCTAGAAGTAAGCAAAGCAATTACCCCTAACCCCTCCTATTACCTATACAGTACCTTGTTTGGAATGAAACTATGAAACTAAACTAAATTACCGAATGATCCGTTATCATTGGAAAATGTTAAACCCTACTACGGTACTACCTCATATACCTACAATCATCCATGAGAGTGGAAGAGAATGGGACCTTATCTTAATGGATGATATATTGCCAAGTGTCCATTAGGATGATGTTAAGCATATGAGGCACTAAGATTTGGCATCATTCTTATCACTATTACTAATGATTTGACAGTTTTAGATGATCGACAAACAGACAATCGATTTCCTTGAGTTTTATGGACCAATCAGAGTTCGAGTTTTCTAATGCATAAACGCATTCACCATAGCAAGCAAAGAAAAGAAATAATCAAGAAAAGCAGCAGGTTTATGGAATTTACCATAGAACTTAATATACCTATTTAAGCGTTTATTAAGGGTCAACTACCTGGGACACTAGATTATATATTCAAGAAACCATTATGAGTGTTTGATGATCAAGTACTAACAGCAGTTTATGTTTTTATATATATATACAACTATGTTCAAACTTTTCATGAAATTATATAAGCCATGAATAACATTTCCTTGACAATTAGATGGGGCAATTTGGACCCACTAGTTAAGGATGAGTAATGTTTATTTCTGACAGATCAAATGGGACTTAACAGTTAAATAAAAAAATAGCCATAAAACATTTTACATCTGACAATTTTGTGTAGCAATGATCAGGTCCAAGAGCCTGAGATTTAATGCTCTGCCACTTGCGAACTAGACTTTCGGCAAATCTTGCATCCATTCTAGGTATTTCTTCAGTGTCTTCAGCTATAGAGTCCCCTGTAAGTAAGAATAAAACATAGGTGAGCTTAGCAAAACAACTGAACAAGTCATAGATGACTGAAAGATTTCAAATCAAAAAGTGGTTTGATATGAATACTGATAATCCAATTCTTTTATTAGAGGTGACAATTCGAGCAATTTACTTGTCTTGAATGAATCAAATATAAACAAACAGTACATAAAAAGGGAACGCATTAAAACAAGTATAACCTCCTAAATTATGTTACCCAAAGATTTTGATAAAGCAATAATACTCTTTTTGAGAAAACTATTAACAAGTTAAACATTTCTAGAATAATAGAAAAGGGCAAAATAGTGTCTGCCAGTCAACCCAACATGACCCGCCCAGTCCACCCCAGTTAAACTGACCCATTTCAACCCAATCCAGTTACCCAGCCCGACCCATCCAAACTGCCAACTCCGTATTTAATGGATGACTTCTAGGTAATTAGGTATGCAGTGGTTCCTACCAAATACAACATCAGAAAAGATAATAACAACAATTAGCGACTAAAAAAATGCTAATTGTAAGTGTTTCAGTTATACACAATACAGTTTAACATGTTTTTTATATATCATACCCACATTGATGACATCTGAAGCAATAGCAGAACCAATTTCTTTAAGGGGGGTAGAGACTCTCTTGGTCAGCATAAGTTTCAACACCGCGAAAGTCATCAATCCAACAAGCACACCGCCAGCCATGATCTTGACAGCCAAATCTTTTATCCGGTTAGTAATCAATTCTTGTTCTTCATTCTCATTTAAAGAATTTTCCACAGGAACATCAACTATATCAGCAACCAAACCTCCATTGTCAAACTCAGTTTTAACCACAAAAGAATCATCAAATTCGCTTTTGTCATTACGTCTGACACTTTGTGACTCCTGTCCAAGAGGAAATACCTTCTGTAACGCCTGAATTGCACTGACTTTTACACTATCAAGAACTGCAGTAGCTTCGGCACCAATCCTAGCAATAGCAACTGCTGCTGCCAGTGGTGAACCACCAACTCCCTCTAACCGTTCTAAATATCTCAGTACAACAGGATCATCATAGTAATCACCAAGCTTAAACTGGACATCAATTGTCTCTCTAAATCTAGGAAAAACCACCTCCATCAACCATGTTTCCAACAACTTACAAAGACCAGGAAGGAGATCGTTCTCGGGATCATCTCTAGAATTTTCCATGACAAATGTAGCAATAGATGGATCTCGGTACGGTGAGTTCTCATCGTTTAGACCTAACCATGAACGACATTCATCAACTTCCCCTACAAGAAGTGAGCAGAGACCCCGCTCTAATGCAAAATCTACCTCACGGTTTTCTTTTACGTTGTACATAAGGGATGGATTACCCAAGGATGTTACTTTGATTTGTTGCAGTTGTAGAAATAAATTGTCAGCATCTTGAATAAGATTAGGCTTTTTACCCATAAAAGCTTGGGCAACAAGTGCTAAAGCAACTCCATAAACTTCAAAACTTTCTGCTGGTATGTTATCTGGTGTGGCAGCAAAGAGTTCAACCTTAAAATAAAAAGGTAAAAACAAGAATCAGAAACATGAATACAGAACATAGACAATCAAAACTGGGGCAATCATTTGTAAAAGGTCTGAAGATGGGTGGGTAGAGAGGATGGGGTAACGGTCAAAGCACGTAATTTTGGGTTTAGGTATGTCTGGGTAATTTTACCTTCTCAAGAATACGTAGTGTGTCAAACATAAAGATTATATTGTTTTATCAATAACTTCTTTAATAGAAAGATTTAGAAGGTTTTAACTTTTAATAAGCAGGTAATTTCAAAAATACTTGTTTGATCTCATATATTTTAAGGGGTCGAAATTGCCAGCACTATTTGAATAAGACGTCAGAAATTGGAGGAGAATGAACAAAGTACATCAAAGGGCTTACCTGCTCTGATGCAGTCATCCGTAAGAAGGCTTCATTCATGAAATCCTCACGCGTAAATCCTCCAGCAACAGCTGCGGCACCACCGCCTCCAACAGCCCATAAAATGTTACGCACGCCTTGAAGACCTTCTGTCCTTCTTGTTCGGTGCTCATCATCGAGAGGCAAAGCCAAAAGCTCCAGCACATAACGTGGGTTTATCTCTTCCAATGTTTCATCAATTTGTGCTTGTAAATCTGGTGCGAGGCTGCTCGCACCTTCTTCCTGCATGGCAGCAAATAGCCAAATATATAAGAACCAAATAATTTCTGAGCACAAAATACTGATCACGGGGTTTCAAGAACTTAAAATACCTTCTTGCTCAAGCTGATGTGTCAAAAAAAACATCTGAACATTTTTTTTTTGGAAAACACAGAAGAAAGAAGACCGACTTTTATAAAGATACAACATTCCAAATTTCTAACAGGACAAACAAATTAAATAAATTTTATTATAACAAAAATGTTGATTCAAATTAGATCCACACAGGAACTGTTAATTAAAAGTCTTACCTGTAACAACTTTAGCGCCCTCTCTAGTAACTCACAACCCTTGATATAATCAGGAGGAGACATGGCCATAGTGTCCCTTGAGATTTCAACATACGAAAGTGCCATTGCTAACACAACATCCTGCTTGAACGACTTAGGTAATCTCTCTTTCAGTAAACTCTCACCAATTTGAAGCACCACTTCATCCTCTCCACTTTCTTGCAATACACACAAGGCTCCAGGAACCTAAACAAGTTTTAGCCACAATTTATTCTTAGTCAATCTCGTTCTTAAAAAACCACAATCAGGACTAGCTAGTAATTAAAATCATTAGCTTCCGCACCACTGGTTCGTCCATGATTATTTTGGGTGTAATTCATATACAATTCTGCATAGTCACAACTCTAATGATCAAAACACTTCCCAGAAATATGTTTCATTTTGGTAGAAGATTCTAAATAAATGTAAACACTTGTACATTATTAACAGCGACAAAAACCCATTTGCAGTGCTAGATATCAATTCAAAGCTACCATTGAAAAGCATAGTGAGAGAAACTTAAAAGATCGTTTTTGAAGGTTTGCGAGATTGGACACTACACATGCCTCTAAGATGATGAACCCTCAATATATCCCACCAATTTCAGTACGAAAAAGGAAAAATAGAAAATTACTCGGAAAGTCCAACATTATTGTTTGTCATTCTTTTTCAACATAATCATTCAAAATCTTCCTGGATTTTAAAATAAATCAGATTTGATTTATTATTAACACCCAACTTCAACGTCTTCAAATAGTTGATCATCCATTCTTTTATGGAAATTAACATTAGAAAAGGTGTGCGCTATCGCTATGATTTATTGTTAGCTAGGCTTAACGATGTTTACTCGAAAATAGTCACTCAACTTAATCAACTTCTCCTAAATATAAAACCTTAATTGCTACCAAAAAGAATTTTCACCGTTTCAAAAACGAGATATTTCATTAAAAGGTAACTTAATTACACGAATTTCATAAATATGGTAAGTATACATGATTTTGAGCCAAATAGAAAGCATACTTCCAACTTTACTACAAATATATATAAATAAAATTTTCTTGGTTTGCCTATTTAGAAATCCTTGGTTATTATGTTATCTTTTTCTAGAACTTTTCTCATTATATTCCATTTTCCCACTAAAAGCGACTTTATAATCAATCCCATTTTCTTCAAAATCATATTTAGTTCCCCTAATTAAGAAATTCGTGTAATTATGTTACATTTTCTGAAATTTGCCCTTTCGGGAATATGAAAACACGAAACATATAAAACATAATAAAAAGAGTTAATTGCATAAATCGTCCCTGTGGTTTACACAAAATCGCAGTTTACATCCCTCCAAAGATTTTTTAGTGGTTTT
>JAOXNX010000032.1:7258674-7278558 GCA_028566075.1 Solidago caesia
TTGCGTGCATACTGCCCAATTGGATGTCACTGCATTGCGCTCGATGATCTAACTTCTAACTCGCCGTTCAAAAAAAATAAATAAATAAATAAATAAAATAAAAATGTTAAAGTGATACGTGTCATGGCTTTATGGAACAACAGAAGGTTGTTTTGGGATCTCGGTCGTGATTGGTTGTTGATTTTTACTCTTTCTTTTTTCTTTTTTCTTTTTTAATTTAAAATATCGCAACCGATTTGATCGGTCAACGATGTGGAAGGTCTTAAGTTAGTTTTTTCACTCTGGTTTTATATTTTATAAATTGACAGTAAAACTAACATTCGATTAACGGTATTTTTGTCATGTTTATCATTTTCGCAAAAATGACACCGCATGGAAAGTTGGATTCGCCATCTTTAATGCTTTCAAAATTATGATGCTTTTTTTTGCAATGCTTCTATAGCCTTTTTGTGTGTTGCCCCTTTTATTACAAAAGAAAAAAAATAAAATAAAATTGTATCACATAAAACTTTCTTAATATCTAGTTTTTAAAAATGGTTTAAGCTTATTTAAGATAATATAATAGTCTTCAAACTAATATAACATCAACAAGTTGAGGTAACGAACACTCGTATGATGTCGATGTCATTTTAGATACGACGATTAACAAACACTCCACCTGATTCACTCGTATGTAGAACAATAGAAATGTCAGAATCAAAATAAGAATCGTACCAAGATATATAGGCGTAACTTTTAACTCAGCTTAGCTACGTCTAACTTAAAATCCGGCAAGGGAAAAATTTGTACCCTAAAATTCGCCGATACATATAATGAAAATGTGCATATAGAGTGTCGTACCGCGTGCATCAACACGGTAACATTTTAATATCTGTATCATTTATTTTGGTGTACAAATAACCTTCGATTTTGCAAGTACCCTTGTGACTGACTAACAAGTTTCCAACATTTTTCGGCTTCTAACATACTTGTTATCAATGCAAATCGCTTAAAGTCATGAATGTCCATCGATTACACTGTATCTTTGAAAAAAATTTAAGGTAAAAAGGTTACTCTGGTTACACTCTCTATCGTTGAAAATATGTATAATTATTCTGGACTTTATACTTTAAACTTTTGAAATCAGAACTAAATATGTTGTAAATGTGAATGTAAAATGGGGAAGAAACTTCACAAGTGGAATGGCATATTCTTTCCTTTAGAGCTGCCAGAATCACCGAAAGCCTAAAATCACTATTATTATTATTATTTTTATTATTATTATTATTATTATTATTATTATTATTATTATTATTATATTACAAATTGAAGCACACAATTCTTGCCAATTTTGGCAAGCCATTGATGGATGATCAGACCCTACAGTGGATGCCAATGCACGATATCTTTTTTTTCTTTTTTTTTTTTTCCATTATTATTCCAAAGAATATTTGGTCTATGGGTTGTCATTGTTTTGTATATCTGTTTGTTAAACTTTTACTTTAAGCTAGTAATCAAATTGTACTCCTCTAAGGCAGAATCTATTCTTCAAACTAATTAAAATGTTAAAAATGCAGATTTAATTAGCTATATGCTTATATTTTAATGCAAATATCTATCAAAAACTTACTCGGAACGTATGTTATATGTCTAGACAGACACTTTATCCAGACTGAGTAAAACCGTCTTGCAAAATGTCTAGACAGACACTTTATCCAGACTCAGGAAAACCGTCTTGCAAAATACTAGAAGCAAAAAAAAAAGGTTACATAAGTTATAGTTTGGCTGACAAATCCAATCAATCCATACATTTGAATCTTAGTTTCTTACTTTTATTTGTAAATCACAAAGTCTAAAGGCTTTTTGCTTCATGTATGGCTTAGAATGTCTGTTTTTGCATCTTTTTCGTTGAAGACAATGTCGTTTCAGACCGTAAAAGCGGTTGTATACCGTCTAGGTGATATACTTCCATACGTATTCTCGTATTGATGTAATGTAGGTATTATGTACCAGACAGTAACCTTGCTGCCTTCGAATCAACGTTAAAATGTAAACTTAAGAATGTCGCCTTTCGACTGCGCATGTGAAGCTCAAATAATTGTATGTATGGATGTGAAATATAGCTGAATCGCTACAACTTATAAGAATAGCTGATCGAAAAAGCCATGGTCTATATATATGCTCTTGAGAGTTGATACTTTTTAGATACCTTTTGTTAGATTTATAAAGCCAAAAATTTGAAAAATGATTGCCACCAACATGAGTCAAGAATGTTGCATACACTGCTGCGAATATTATTTATATCAACCAGCTCACTCCATTTTGGCCACCACTTTGAAAAAACCATCCAGAGAAATATGACTTTCTCATCTCCTTTCTTTTGCCACTATATCCTCCTCTTCCTCGTCCTCGTCCTCCTCCATCCGCGACCATGTCCAGCTGCAGGCGGTGGATCATGGTCTCTCCTCCTTCCATCCATCGGCTTATCTGCCATGCACATGCAACTCCTTCCTAATGACCGTGTCGTGATATACGACCGGACAGATTTTGGTACCTCAAATATCTCTCTTCCAAATGGCAAATGCCGTCCCAAGACGACAGACTGCTCGGCCCATTCTGTCGAGTACGACATTGCATCAAACTCCGTGCGTCCGCTCATGGTCCTAACTGATTTTTGGTGTTCATCGGGATCATTAATGCCTGATGGTACACTTGTCCAAACGGGCGGGTGGACCAATGGCATTCGCGTTGTTCGAAATTATAAATCATGTGATAAATGTGATTGGCAGGAAGTACCATCTGGGTTGAGTCAACCTAGATGGTATGCCACAAATCACATATTACCCGATGGCCGTCAAATTATTATTGGCGGCCGCAACTCCTTTAATTATGAGTTTTACCCAAAAAAGTCATCAGCTGAGAAAGATTTTTTTATGATGTTTTTGGTTCAAACTAATGTACAAGATGTTGAAAATAACTTGTACCCTTTCGTGTTTTTAAACACGGATGGAAATTTATTCATCTACGCAAATGATCGTGCTATGTTATTTGACTATGTTCGAAACAAAGTTGTCACGACGTATCCAGCAATACCCGGAGGTGACCCGAGGAATTACCCGAGCACCGGCTCAGCTGTACTACTGCCATTGCATATAGAACAAGGCAAAGTAGCAAATGTTGAAGTATTAATTTGTGGGGGTGCACCGAGAGAAGCATACAAACAGGCAAATGAAGGGAAATATGTCGGAGCTTTGGATAATTGTGGGCGAATTAAAATATCCGACCCGGATCCACAATGGGACATGGATAAGATGCCTTTAGCTCGTGTCATGGGTGATATGTTATTACTACCAACCGGTGAAGTTTTGATCATTAATGGTGGGTCTGCCGGGGTAGCTGGGTGGGATGTCGGGCGGGACCCGGTTTTAAGCCCAGTAATATACCGACCCGAAAAAGAAAAAGGAGACCGATTCGAGGTGCAAAATGCAAGCACAATTCCCCGAATGTACCATTCGACGGCAATTGTACTTAGAGATGGTCGGGTTCTTGTTGGTGGAAGTAACCCACACGATAAATATGAATTTTCAAACACACTTTATCCTACTGAATTAAGTTTAGAGGCGTTTTCGCCTCTTTATTTGGATCCAAGTTTATCGGGCTTACGCCCAAATATAATCGCCCCTAAGACGGGGACCAGTTTTCATCACGGGGACCAACTGACTATCCAATTCAAACTTTCAGTAGACCCAAAATTGGTTTGGGTCACAATGCTTGCACCACCATTTAACACACACTCGTTTTCAATGAACCAACGGCTATTGATCCTGGATGGAGAAAAAACCGCCGTGGCAGCCGGGAAATCTCTTTACAAAGTCACTGTGATGGCACCGCCATCCGGTAACATTGCTCCGTCGGGCCATTATCTGTTATTTGTGGTTCATTCTGAAATTCCTAGTGAAGCCATTTGGGTTCGTCTGCTATAAAACCCACCCTTGTTTTTGAATTGTTTCCTATTTGCCTTGGAAATGTACACACATCTAACTCTAGATATATTTGTTTTGTAACTCATGTAATAACTTAAAACATTCAATGGATTCTGATTGCAAATGTTGTTCATAGTTTTTCTTTTTTCTTTGATAATATGCAAATGAATATTTACCATATAATATAATACTAATATACCGGTTTTACAGCTGACTGTACAAATCATATAATGCCGTGTTTTTATCAACTTCCTGAAGTTTGATAAAAACACAAAGTAATCATTATCAAGACACTATATGATTTAACACAACTCAGTGAGTTCATCATACAAGAAGAAGAAAATAGCTTTGCTATAAAAGTTCAAAGAAAATCTGATCACTAGAACTTGGAATCTTAGGGGAGGTCATGAGATTTCTTAACGAATTCAAATATATAAACAATAGTTTTTATAAATGACGACTGACATATAAATTTTTAAAATTTTTGGCGCCCGTAAAAAAAATAAGCCCTGGACAGGGTTCGGGTTTACCCCTCCCCAGGCCTGCCCATGTTTACGCGTAGATTCTCACAAGTACAAACAGAGCAATGGAGCATTATTCTATTGTCATGGTTTGGATAATGTGACCTATATTTACTCTCCAAACACTTTTCGACTACAAAATCTTCGTTTTCCGGAGAGTAAAGATCAATACATTTTGGATAGCAATTTCTTAAAGATTGATCACTTTGATCGATCAAAGTCTGACTGCAAGAGATAAACTATGGAAAGGTTTTCTTTTGCCAAAAACATACTGTGAAACAGTGAAAAGACTTCATAGCATCAAGCAAGGAATAATTATATACTAACTTGTTCTTATTATAATGGGTTTGTGTTACTTTCAGAACCTTGTCAGAATTGATACATGGAAATAGAGATAGTCGCACCGGATTGTGAAGTGGAAATGGCTAATGAGTGATTTAAATCTGATGGACTGGACTGCTAGACGTGTTACTGAGCCAATCTAAATAATGGGCCTAAGACGTTACAAAGTTGGATGATAACCCATAACGGGTTCCTTCAATGACCCGGTTTTTTTTTTATAAATGACAAATCTCTTACAACACGTAGATTACTTCAAAAAAATTCTAACCAGAAAAATCTAAATAATGGGCCTACAAAGTTGGATGATAACCCATAACGGGCCCCTTCAATGACCTGGGTTTATATATATATATATATATATATATACTAGTAGGGAACCCGCGCGTTGCAGCGACGACGGTTTATAGCGCACGAGATGACGTGACGGTAATAATTTACAGGCTGTTTAGGTTACTTTCATGAGATGCGTCGTTGCGACATCTAACCATGTTCCTTTTGTAGTCGAAAAACTCCGCACACTCACTGTTCACAAGAATTTAAAATTTTGTGGGCTTACTACTGTTTCTAACATTCTTTTTATCCTCTACCTTTTTATATCTCTTTATCATTCTTAATTGTAATTGCTTCATTCGCCCCAAACACTTTTGTTACAACTTACAAGTAAGCCTTTATTCGCGTAAAATCCTCTACTTACATATAGTTCCATTAATGTGTATGATATAGGTGTGACCCAGAAACGTGCTGCCCATTTGATTCTTACATCGCTTCATAATTCTATCATGAAAATATATCCACTACCTTGATTATGATTTATGGCATATGACATGTAAAATAATGTATCTGGAATCACCTTGATTATTTTATCTTAGTATTGATATAGGTCATATAGGAAAGGATTTTTATAATATAAAAAAAATTATTAATCAAGAAGTCATTTGTAAATAAATCAATTTAATCCTTTTTTATTCAATTAATTTAATGAACTAATCTTTTGTTTTTTAAATAATTCACTTATAATCTTATTAAAATAGATTAGGGTGAATAATAGATTTTCAGATAAATATACATACATACATACATACATATTGGTAGGTTGCGAGTTCGAATTCCATATAATTAATTTGTGTTAATACTATTGTTATAGATATTTAACATCTAATTCTTTAAATTAAGCATGTCTCTATTAAAATAATTTGAGAAGGGGAAAAAGGGGGGGGGGGGGGGTAGATTGATGGGAATCCTTGATCTCATGTACTACATTGGTACCTGTGAAACCCACATGTTGAGTTTTTTGCATCAATGGTTAGCTTCCATTATCAGTCTTGGCTTTAGCAAGAATCGAACATGTGCCCCTCAAGCCAAGAGGCCCTCAATGGCGTCATTGAAATAATTCATTTAACATGTTCTTATTTATATAGTTAAAGTACCTTGTTTTTATTTATATAATTAATTCATGTTAGTATTATTGTTATTTTTTAAAGTGAATAGTAGTATTAGCTGTTATGGCCTTCGTTGATTGGTCAACGTTAACGTTGTATTTTGTTTTATTTTTAAACTGTTTGACATGTCGTTCAATTTGTTATCCCGGTCAATAGTCAGGTATAACGTTAGTTACCACATTAAATATATTTTGCTTTTCTTCGGGTTTTTTTTTTTTAATCCTTGGAATAGATTGACCTCACAAAAATCATAAGCTGCCTCACAAAATATATTTACAAAAAACAATTTGTTGTTAGTTTATCCATAAATAACATATAAGTGATAGTTAAGAAACGAATTATGTGTTGATTACTTGAGAAATTCAATTAAATGACAATATACAAATGCTAAACCATGGATAAGAAGGTACCCTTTGCCAAAGTATATACTAATGAAAAAAATATAGTAATATTGTAAATATTGTTGAAAATACAACACAAATGTAATTATGTTTCAAGAATGCAATATTTGGTTAGGCAAAACACTCGATAAAACATGAAATAGTAAATCTTTCTAAATATCCAATATAACTTTTGTTAACTACTTTTTTGTTTGTTTCGAACCTTATTATTTGTGCCTAAAAAACAAGCCCTCCCAAGTGATCTAATAATGGTGTACATATTCTTGATAATTGTCTCTAGCTATTCATGTGAACTAGATATATCACGGGTGTATGTCGATCACAAGATTTCAAAATCAAAGGCTCACGGACTGCATGCCTTCATTTTGTTTGACTTCATCTTGTCAACTAGTAATTTGGACCCAAATGCCTTCACTTGGAACTTTTCTATGAACCACAAACAAGAGGTAATGTCTTCCTGGTGCAATGTTGGTAGAAGGCGGCGCAGTCACTGTTACTTGGTACTTCATGATTCCAATGGCCTTGGTTGTGTTCATTTGGTCAAGGATCAACAATCTTTGGTTCATGGAAAATGAGTGTGTGTTGAATGAAGGTGCTACCATTGTCACGTATATTAAATCCGGGTCAACGTGACCCGGAAGTATGATCCTGATTGTCACCTGGTCCCCATACCTAAATTGGGTCTGGGAATCAGGTGATATCTTGGGTCGTGTGCTAAATAATCTAGGATGTAGATATGATGGTGAATACGCCTCGAATCTTAATTCAGTAGGATAAAGTACGTTTGTAAAGTTATAAAATATGTGAGGGTTGCTTCCACCAACTAGAACACGACCATCTCGAATCAATATCGCGGTTGAATGGTACATTCTAGGTATGGGGCTTGGTGTTTGAACCATAAATCGTGACCCAATTGGTTTATCGGGCTTGTATGTTACCGGGTTAAGAACTGGGTTTCTCCCGTATTCCCATCCAGCACTACCAGCCGATGCACCGTTAATGATCAAAACGTCACCAGTTGGAAGCAACAACATGTCACCCATAATCCGAGCCAATGGCATAGTCTCCATGACCCATTTTGGATTCGGGTCAGACACTCCAATCCTCGCACAAGTTTTCAAAGCTCCATCAAATACCCCATTTTGAGCATTGACAAATGCTCCTTTAGGTGCACCACCACAAACCAAAACCTCAACCGCAGCTACCTTCCCTTGTACAATCCGCAAAGGAAGCAAAACCGCTGACCCGGTGCTCGGGTAATTCCTAGGGTCACCCCCAGGTATTTCTGGGAACGTCTTGACAACTCTATTTCTTGCATAATCAAACAAAATTGCTCGATTATTTGCGAAAATAAACAACCTACCATCCGGATTAAGAAACACAAACGGATATAAATTATTTTCGAGCTTTGGATCATTAGTTTGAACTAAAAATGGCAAACTATGAGCCTTCTCCGAAGGCTTCACCTTCGGATAAAACTCATAATTATATTGTCTGCGGCCGCCAATTACAATCTGGCGGCCACCAGGCAATACATGATTAGTAGCATACCACCTTCTATTAATCAACCCTGACTTAATTTCTTTCCAATCACATTCCTCACAAGATTTATAAACCCTTACAACATGGTCACCATCATTAAAACCTCCAGTTTGAACAAGGGTGCCATCGGGCATCAAAGAGCCCGACGAGCACCACACGTCCGTTAAAACCATTAACGGACGTATAGAATTCGACCCAATATCGTATTCTATAGAATGTGCAGTACAATCTTTCTTCAAAAACATCTCGTTAGCGTCTTCTCGACATTTACCATCGGCTAGAGATATATTCGAGAGACCGAAATCTGTACGGTCGAATATAACAACACGGTCGTTAGGGAGAAGTTGCATGTGCATGGCAGTAATGCCAATGTTGGTTTGGAGAAGGGTCCATGTTCCGGTGGCGGATACGGTGGTGGTGATAGTTAAGAATATAAGAAATATATGTAATGATGAAGCCATTTACGGTGGTGTAATGGCAGAAAGTATGAAGATTTATATATAGAGGGTGTGGGATGATCAATAGTGATCAGTTGGGAGGTGGTAGAAAAATCTGCGGTGGAATGAAGAGGTCAATTAAACACACTTAGGTTGACTTGGTTTTAAGCCTTCATTCATTCGGATTAATATAAGTGAATCCTATGTTGTTTTTGTTATTTTTAAGTTTTTTGTTAATGTTTTTATATATATCTACAAATATCTATAAATATACTAAAACATGATTGAAGATATATTTAACCAAAAGTTATTTGAATGACACGTGTCATTTTGGGTCCTATTTTATCTTTACTTAATTTATAATTTATTTAATAAATAATAATAATTATCATGTAGCTTTTAACTATGGTAATGATTTATCTAATTTATTGACTAATAGATAAATAATAATATATATCTATAGCTATACGTGAATTGTTTCCTTTTTCCATATTTATATACCATGACTATATAATAAAAAATCTTTATAACCAATCTTTGTTTATTTTTTTATTTGCTTACGTACGGTTTATTTATCTACATATAAATTAGAACAATATTAATTAAACATTAAACAATAATAATAGATAACTATAACAGCTTGATGTAAAAAAAAATTTATATTTTATTAAGATGGTCATTTTTTTCTTATAAATTATTTAAAATATTTAGTTTCTTTATAAGATATAGAAAGTTTTTGCAATAACATACAACAAAAAACAAATGAAGTACAACTTTTTGCAATAAAATAAGAAAAATTTAACCGGTCTGTGCATCACGCACGGTATTAAGACTAGTAAGAAAATATATATTATAAAAAAAATATATTGTTTAGGATGAAGATTTAATTTAACATTAAAAAATAATACTCCATACGTCTTAAATGTCTTAGTCTGACTTGTTGAGTTTTTTATTTTCAACTTTAACTGTAAATATTTTTTGTTGTGTTATATAATACTTTATGTAAAGTATATGAATGGATTGAGTTTTAAATGTATTGTCGTTGATATAAGTTTCATCAAGTATTATATAACACACACAAAAAAAATTGCAGTTGAAAAAAAATAAGACTCAAAAAATCAAACTATGACATATAAATTGGGACGGGAGCGTAATAATAATAGTAATAGCTATAAATACAACTCATAGCTAGTAATTATTTGTGATTGTAGAAAGAAAATTGATTATTTATTTATGTATAACTTAAAATAATTTTGAAAGTAAATGATGTTATATGAGATAACTATATGCTTAATTTTTATTTTTAGTGTTTAAATGAGAAATTTCATATACAATAGTTAGCTATATTATTAATGTCTATCGGGTAAATGGACTTATGGAGCATTTGTATATAGAAAAAGAATTATGAAATTAATTTTAAGCCAATTAAAACTTGGGGTTTTACTTAAATGATATTATAGAATTTGATGTATTATGTTAGTTTTTGGTTATTTGTCATTTTATTTTTCCTTCTTTTAGTATTTTTTAGTTTTATTACTTTGATGTTCTGACTTATCAGTGAAAAATTATATTTGCAACGGGTCTAAATTAGAAAAAATTAAAAAATAACAACTAAACTTTTTATAATCATACATGAACTTCTATTAGAGGAGGATTGGAATTATGTGGAAGATGAAGAATTTGAGTATTGCGAAATGAGTAAACGGTGAACACAGAAGGCAATGTGCAAGTTCCAGATGTGAGTTTAAAGATCGAAAAAGAAGTAGCAATGGAGTTGGTTCATCCGATTCTCAATTTGATGTCGCGCTTGGTGAAATTTCTTTAAATATGATTAAAAGTGTGAAAATTAATGGAAAAATAAAATAAAATTAAGGATAGTCAAATCTTCTAAGGAAATAAGGAATTGTTAAGAAAAATTTTTCAAGGCATTCAAAGATAAGGAGAAGATATTCTTTTGAAAGAGTCTAAGTAGCTACATGTAGTTTGAAAGCTCATAATTTTGTGGAATGTAAGTGTAAAACTAGTGGAAACTTGAAAAGGAAAATATAAATCAAGTAAAAGGAGAATATGAAAATTTAGAAAAATAATGTGTTGGGTATTTTTTTTTTTCTTTAAAACAAATGTCTTGAGTAAATAAATTCCAATTGACATTGTATATATGAGTTATATAAATTACTTTTAGTATTATAATAATAATAATAATAAAAATAATAATAATAAAAATATACAAATATACAAGAACGGTGACATAGTTACCGGATTTCAACAAGAAAAATTCTGTTTTTGGTGAATCGTTAAAATCGAGCTACAAGCATTAACTAGTATAGCTTTTTAAACCATTTCAAACCTTTTGTGGGTCAGTGATCTATTGATTTGCGGCTCAAGGTTTAACACCACAGTTTTAATAATAAAGTGTTCATTTTTTTGTTTTGTGTGAAGTGTGCGGCTGGCAAAGGAGGTCACATAGCTGGGTGACATCCCCATCCTATTTTTCCTTTTATCTCATATTTTTAAATATTATTATTATTATTATTTTCATTTAGAGCTATTATCATCATTATTATTATTATTACTTCAGGACTATTATCATATTATTATTACTTTTAGATTATTAAATTACTGTTGAATTATTGATATCACCTTTAGATTATTATTTTATATCTATTTTAATTGTGCTGTTAGTATTATCACTTTTAGATTATTATTTAGATTGTTTTTATTTTTATTGTTTTATTATTATTGTTATTATAATTTTAGTTATTATTTTTTACTATAATACAATTATTATCTTTGCTTACACTATTGTTGGTTTAGTTATAAGCTGTCTCATCCACATGGTTACGTGAGGTCATGTTCTTCAGACTTAGGGGCGGGCAGGCATAGGAGGGTAAACACTAGAGTAACGAAACACTTAAAGTTAAGATTCGGTAGCTGGAATGTAGGGACCCTTACTGGTAAATTTTTAGAGCTAGGAGATGCCTTAGCTAGATGTAATATTGATATTGCTTGCTTCCAAGAAACTAAGTGGAAGGGGGAGAGAACTAAAGAGGGAAATGGATTCAAGTTATGGTATTCGGGAGCGTCTTCAGCAATAAACGGTGTGGGTATCATCATGGCGGGGAGACTTAAAGACTATGTAGTGCACGTGGAAAGGCATGGTGATAGGTTGATGTTGGTGAGATTGGTGATACAAGAGGAGACCATAAACGTGATCAGCGCGTATGCACCACAGACGGGCCTAGGAGCGATAGAGAAGAAGAGATTTTGGGACTCACTGGATGGGCTTGTGAGGAGCTGCCCAGAGGACCAACGTCTGGTTTTAGCACTTTTGTTAGTTTTCATTTCCCATTAGTTGCACAAATAAATCTCTATAAGTTTTATTGCTATAAAAATCTTTCAAAAGTTTAGAATTATCCACATTGACCTGTATCTCAAACTTTTATGACCCGTAACACCTATAAAAAGACCAACGTATTTCAAATAATTTTACACTACATGGGTTAAAACGGACTCGTAGCATGGGCTATCCCTACCCCTAAGGTAGTTCCGCCTCTGCTTTTAGTGCATCACTAAATCTTGCAGCTGAGAAGCTCAAGAGTGTTGGTTTGCCAACTTATATGGCAAGCTCTGATAAAAAGGATTCAAAATGTTTGCTTATAGAAAAGTACACATCCCATATCATCTGCAACTCCGGCGTGTGACAAAAACCGCGGCCCTTAGGGTAGAGGGGGTGCACGGTATTCCCATCCGGGCCTAAACGGGGAGCCACTCACCCCACACCCACTCCGATTCTTGCTAAGATATACAGACACTTGCCACTTGGATAGAATATATGAGATTTATATTTCAAACGAAATACATATGAAACTTTAAAGTATTAAATTACCTAAATAAAGTGTTTAAACCTTAAAACGTATTTTTCAACTTCTTTATTTTACCCCTTTTTCACCTGTATATCCTTTTTTTTCCAGCATTTTTTGGTGACATTAATCCATCTTGAATTTTAAAAAAAAAATGGTATATAGTCTAAAAAATGGGTAAAGATGACTATTTGATTGATATGTACTTAAAAAAGTTTCAAAACAAGGTGTAAAAATGGCTTCTCTTTGTAAAATACTGTTTTTAATATGAAGTATGCTGACCTTATAAATTGTATTACGGTATAAAGACTATAACCCTAATTCCAGGCAAAGAAGATTGAGTATATAATGTACATATATAATTATGCATGAAAGGTTACACCCTTAATTTGGTGAAGGTATGTCTTTTAATTGGTTAGAAAGGTTAAACCGAAAAGCAGACACCAACTTACACACGCCACCCTTCGTTTTGGTGGGAAATTTTGCGATGGGATCGCAATTGTAAGTGAAATCAAGTTATCTCACATAGCGAGTGTCCACTCTACAATCTATTAACTCGTAGTTGATTTCATGTTTTTGGGTAAAAGGGGTTACCCTGGCTAGATTTAGTTGATTTCATGTTTGTCCCCATGATGGTAGCGTAGTTGGTGGAATCTGGTATGGTGGAGGACATGCAACATAAAACGGTTCAAATCTCACATCATGTCCCTTTAATCATCGTGTTACATGATTTACCTTTTCTCATATTGGCAATGTGACCGGTCGATAAGAACGATAATAGATCGTTTATTTTTTCTTTAACTCGTAATTAAGTTTAACCTGAAGCCCCGGCCCGCAAACCTCAAATAAATTACATTATCATTGAATACCACTAAAAGTATAGATATAGTAAAGAGATAATGTCACATGTTCTTTTAGTAGAATTTTCTATATACAGAAATGAATTAAAAATATAATGATCAAAGTAGATAAACAATGAATATGGCATATTTATCTCATCCAACTTCGCATGAAACCTATTTTTAATAGGTTTGCCTATTAAAGCAACAAGATTATGATATCTACCACTAAGTAATTATCTTATTATGAAATGGCTACTAATTTAAACATAAAAAACAAATTTTATCGTATTCCCTTTTAACTTAATTATAAAAAAAAGGAGTCAACTTTGATAGTGCTTTGATTATGTTTGTAAAATGATGCACATATAGGATTTATATTTATTTATTTATGTATGATAATTAGCATATATGCCAGAGCCATATATACATAACTTTTTGTATGTTTATCAAATACCATTAACGTTGGGGTTCGATAAATACCAGATCGCTTTTTGGCTTATACGCGGGCGGCTTAACCAATCGAAAATGCACACCTTGTGGCATTCCATAATCCCCACAAACCAAATGTCTATATATATATGGCCATAATTAAACTGTTTCTTTTAAATAACATTAATTATTATTAATACTTTTAATTAAAAAAAAGGAAGAGAAAGTCATGTTTGAATTCACTTCCTGACCAAAAGACTAGATGCATATATATCTACTAGAAATAATACCCGCGTAATACGCGATGATTGATGGTTGAATTTAAAAGGCGATGGTGTCCAGCAATCGGCTTCGCCGACTGCCGGCTCTGAATTGTCTAACACATGTATATAAAAATTGTATTTGTTATTATTGATAAAAGTATATATAAATAAAAATTGTTATGTAAATCTCTCTCTCTCTATATATATATATATAATATATATAACATAAATATTAAATAATAAGTTAAAAATGATAATGTTTAAAAAATTCAAAATTTAAGACACTATATAAATGCTTTATAAGATATATTATAGATATATATGGAAGATTTAAAAGTTGATACGATTAGATTAAATGTTCATGAGTGGTGTAATGTTGTTGAGTGTATGAATCATCAAATCAAATCAAATAGATAATATATATTCCATATGGATAATGATTGATCCTTTTAATTCATCCTCCTAATCTTGTTAATTATAGAATCATGACACATGTAAAAATCAATGAATAAGATGATGAAAGAAAATAAATGCATTACACATGTCAAGTTTTGAAAGAATTCGGAGGATTATTAGGCTAAAGAAAGCACGTGCGAAGGCCTTTTATCTATAAGATAGAAGGGTGTCCTTACCAATTGGTAACTAATTGGTAAGGACTCGGCCAATAACATATCGACACGTGGCTTGGCAAAACCATACCAAAAACAAAGGCGTCCTTACCAATTTCATACCAAAACCATTTTTTTTTATTTTGTTAAATTTATTGGGTTCAGATTTTGGGGGTCGGGAAATCGGAAGTGTGAACCGCCATGGCTGCCAACCCGAAGGTCTACCCGCCAAGATACAGCTCGGATCATCCGATTCCCCTTTTCGAATCGTTTATTATCATCGCTCGTTTATATCGGAAACCGTTACGTAATAACGTAAAGCATAGGCAACCTAATCGGATTCTGGCAACATCTTGCTTTAAAATTGAATTCCGGCAACACTACAACGAATCAAAATCTGGCAATGCTACTGCTATACTACCAAGATAATCACAATCAAGCAATTAACGGCAATACAAATAAATTAAAGCTAGAATATATATATATATAAGAATCAGCAGCAACAGGCCAGAAAAACCCCAAAAATGGGTCGCCGAAAAACCCTAAAAAGAGGTCATCAGCGACGGTTTAACAACCACCAAGCAAGGGGTCGCCGGCGCATGCAAACAAGGCCAACAACTCCGGTTCACAGCTAAGAAAAACCCCCAATTAGAGTTAAAGTAGGCTCGCCGGAAAACCCCAAAAAGGGGTGCAAAAACCGCTAGAAAAAGCACTAATAGGTAAGGGCGTTGGAGCATCAGTATGTGGCATCGATTCCAGCAATATATGGCAAATAAAATCATGATTGGTTGCCTCAATCGCTAACCACCACCCCCCCCCCCCCTCCTAAAAAAAAAAACAGTCAAGAAAACACACACCCAACGTTCTTTCAATCGGTATACTCCCTTACCGATACCGTTGACACAAGAGAGGTGGAGATACCGGCTACCGATTTTCGGTACCTTCTATCCATACTGAGGACACCCTTCGACCTAAAACCTATTAAATCATATCTAACATACAGGTCTACCAAAAATACCCTTAATGAATTAATTTACAACATCTATCTCTCAACTCCTAAAATAACTACACTAGCTCCTTTTACATCAATTACCTTTACATCAATAACCTACACTACTCGTCGTCGCCGCCACCACCACCAGTCGCCACCGTCGCCACCAGCACCCGTCGCCGCCGCCACCACACCACCGCTGCTACCACCATCGCTGCCGTATCACGCGGGCATCCATGTAGTTATTAGTAATTAATTGTTGTTTTCGTTATGTTGAAGGTACACATATAAGTAACTAACGTACAAATGAACTCTAAACAACAAAATCAAATGTGTAAACATCCATCTACGTACTAATTAAGAAGAAAGAAAAAAAGATATGAGTTTTCGATCATAAAATAGTAAGAATTAATAATCACAATACGTTGATAACCGATAAATCGATAATACTCATCGTTGCACTCATAAGGAAAATACTCTGGGAAGACTCAATAGCCAGTCTGCTAATTAAAAAGAATTAATTAATGTTTGCCGATACTAATTTAGAAAGTGTGACTATATATATATATATATATATACTCGCGAAATCCTCCCTCCAGAATCAATTAACTGGTTAAAATTGTAGCATATATATATCATATATGTGTGTGTGTGTGTGTGAGAATTGAACTCGAGTCTGGATTTGATCGATCACTAGCTAGCTAGGCTACCTACTTTATATTATTATAAATAATAATATATAGTAACGAATGCGATGATCAACTTTCAAGTCAGTGGAAGGATAATATGTTGGAAATCACAGGTCTCACACTCACACACAATATATACGTATATGTATGAATAGACTTGAAAGACAGAAAAATGAGAAAAGTTTCTGTATTCAAATAAAAGGGTACATAATATAACAAAACAAATGGCTATTTATAGCCTTACATGCAAACGTGGGAAACTAAATAAAAACAATAAAATATACTAAATTTCCTATGAATTCGCTAGACTTAATTAATCAAGCCTCAACGTCCACTTTTCCACATTATTCGGTTGGCTAATAACCAAAGCGTTTACCAAGTCCACATACTCAATAAACGTTATCTTATGCCCCAAAATGGAGCCAAATCTAACCCGTGTCAAAACCCATATGCTGGACCCATGACCCATAACTCGTGAATGACCCGATTAACCCAACATTCACCCCCTTAATCGGTTATTCACAACCTTCGTCACAGCAGCCAAATCACCTTCTTGTTGAACAATCTTGACCATTAACGAACTCCCGACCTTCACCTTGGTCACGTCCAAGTCATCTCAGTTCAACCCAAATCAAATTCACCACACTTGCAACATGTCACATAGCATCCCATTGGAACCGTTCACTAACAATCTTGACTCATCACGGATCAACGACCTCTTCCCCGGTCACATCCAAAGCCACCCGATTTGAACTCCAATGCCATAATGTTACCAACCGTGTAGTTCTCCAATTTTCTGATCACCTTTGTTCAAGAGGCCAACCCACCGACAAGAAAACAAAGCCACCTGCTTGTAACGTCTTCTTTCACCTTGCCAAACGAGTCGAATCCAAAGCCACCTGCTTTGACGGATACATTCTGCCCGTTTTGCACGCACATACGCCGGTCTCCTCTTATTACGAACAACCCGATCAAGGACTCCAAAACACAGCAGCACCCCCTACTGAAAACGTCTTGAAACAGCCCTCTTATTCCCCTTTGACAAGGACTAACAGCCACGAGACACCCTGATGTTCACCCGTCACAACCCCGTCATCCTAACTGGTACATCAACCACGACAACGACTGACACAAACACCCATCTGGTCTCTGTTTACTGCTGTAAAACAGTCCCATAACAGCCACAAAACGGCTCCAGAACAGCCTCTAAACAGCCTCCTTTGTTCATCACGGTCACCCACGTCATCTTGAACGGTGCAACCCGTTTTTCAATGACAACACTCGACCCGAACAACCCTGCTGTCTTCACGCTGTTGTTTTCAGACCTGTGATAAAAACATCACAGCTTTTTCCCGAACCAAAACCCGGTTCTTCTCCAGTGACTCCTGCTGCGTTTTGCCTCGACAGCCAAGGCGACCCCTTTCTTGAAACCGACTCTCAAAACCGCCCTCGTTTAACCTGGCTCTGATACCAATTGTTGGAAATCACAGGCCTCACACTCACACACAATATATACGTATATGTATGAATAGACTTGAAAGAGAGAAAAAATGAGAAAGGTTTCTGTATTCAAATAAAAGGGTACATAAAATAAACTCTACCATCCTATTTATAATAACTAAACATTATACACATGCAAACTAGAAACCCACGTATTCCTATTTACTGGCTTCCACTTCTCCTATTTACTTGGTCAAACTAGACCAAGTCATACAACTAACTTGCAGCCAAGGACTTCATAATATCACGTCCAATTACAAGGTTAAAATACCCTTTTTCCTCTGGACCATTTTGCCCCTTGACCCGCAAGCTTCTGAACCGCTGACCCATAACTCGTGAATGACCCGATTAACCCAACAGAGTATGCATTAGCACGACCATTATGATCAATCCAGCAGAGATTATCCGAGTGACCATGAGGCTGAATCTGAGGTAAGGAGCTGAGAACAGGGAAACGATCATGCCAAGCTTCAGGAAAGTTCCACTCGCCATTAACAAACACATCCGCCACGGTATTATTTAAAGACAAGCCCGCACTTGTAATGAGTCTAGGAGTTACATGTCTGATAAGAGGACAAGGTACGCCCCAATTATCAAACCACATTGAGGTGTCACGACCATTTCCAATTTGCAGCTGAACAAAGGGGCGGATCAGCAGTCTAAGCTGCAGTAGTTTACGCCATCCCCACGTAACGCCCGATTGAAGTTGGACAGCCCAAAAACTACGACCCTTTAGCTTATATTCGTTAACCCATTTTACCCACAGAGACTAACGGTTGGATAGAAGAGCCCAAACATGAGAGACCATGAGTGCTTTATTCATATCTCCAACTCTTCTAATTCCCAGGCCAACACTCTCTCCTTTTTCAACTTTCTATCTTTGAAATTACTATATTACCCATCTTCCTTATTCACTAATTTAAACATCTTTACCTACTATACTTATAATACCCTTAATGAAATAATTTACAATATAGATCCCTCAACCCTTAAAATAATCACACTACCCCTTTTACATAAATTACTTTTACATTCACCACCGCCGGCACCGCAGTTGCCGCCGCCCTTCGCCACCGCATCGCGCGGACATGCGTCTAGTATATATATACGGGGAAATGATCTATGCAGCAGTTGTAGCTGCTGCTGCTCTCAGAGGGGGAATAATTTTTTGTCACGTGATTAAAAAAAAAAATTTATGTGAGGCAACCGCAGGGATGATTTTGTGCAGTCAACTGCACATATGTTATCCCCTATATATATATACTTTGTTAAAGGGTTATCCGATAAGCATTCATTATTGCTAGTAAGTGGTGTACCTTCCAACCACCAAATATCTCATTTTTTAATGTTCTAAAAAATGCTTTTTTATATATTTATAACTATAAATGTATATAAATCTGTATATGCGTTTTCATTTTTAAGCATAAAGTATTTTTTTATAAAAAATTTAATATTTTTTTTGGTTTTTGGTTAAAATAATGATTTTTTTTTTCATTTGTCTCTTATAAGTTATAGAGTTTTTTTTTTTTCTTTTTCCAGTTGGGTTATAAAAAGTTGAAACGTGTAAACAAAAAACACAAATGGCCCGATTAAATGTTGAAAAGTGTAAAAATAAATAAATAAATAAGTTACCTGTTCATTTGGTTTTCAAGTTATTGAAAAATCTAATTAGGATGATGATCCATGCACAACATTTTTTAGCCGTACACACCAAATGTGTTTTAAAGTGTTGTATTGTATAATACTATTAAACATGTTTGGTGGTGTACTATACGACTAAAACAAAAATGTTGTACGGATCAACTAGGACAAAAAACTAAGTTTAGTTAACGCATTAGAAAAACAAAAAAATGCGCTAAGGGAGAAATGAAATAATTAATAAGTTTGATGATTTATAAGGGACAAGAAAAAATTGCATGACTTTTCTTGTTACAGGTGAAAACTTTGGGTAGCTTAAAAATTCTACTGAGTGACATAAAGTTAGCCACGAACAATTTTTCCGACAAATATTGCATTGGGTCAGGTGGATTTGCTATGGTGTACAAAGCAGAACTAAAC
>JAOXNX010000032.1:7301845-7314594 GCA_028566075.1 Solidago caesia
TTTTAGGGGTTCCTAATATAACCTTTCCCTATATATATATATATATATATATATTGTTATTTCTATGTTATTATTCGTTTTACACTGTTCACTCGTGGTGCTTTTGTAATTAACGTTATCTTTAAGATTATTTTAATATCATGCGTTAAATAATGGTAGATATTTGTATATGTTATTATTTTACTGTGGTTGTTATGGTATGATTCGTGCTAAATAATAAAAGATATTTATACGTTGTTCTTTATGATCAGATTATTATTTAATTATATATAAATTTATGTTTTTGTCAAAAATTGATGTTCTAAAATGTTCTAATGCAAACAATAACATAAATCTATTGTTTTATTTATGTCGGGTAAAATCCCTTCGAGACAAAAGTTAACTAGTTTGTTTGTTACTAAAAATTAAACATGACAAAACGGCAATAACGCGGATAATTTTTCAAGTTTAATTAAATTTGTAAAATATAGGTACCGAAGCGGTGTCGTCTTAGCATATTTCCTCGTACATATATTTTTTGTGTTGGTGACAAAAGGGGCTTGAATGGCTATGGCGGCTGCTGCTGCAACTATGACCAGAAAGAAAAAAGGGTATGGTTATGGATGGGCAATCTCAGCTGGACTTAATGCCGCATTTGCCGCCATTTCTGCCAAATTCATCACCCCACATGTAACAATTTTTAATTATTTTCCCTAACCTTACTGATAATAATACTTTGATCCAACCCTATAAACTTTATATCACTTATTTAATTTTATCATTTCCTAATTACAGTATATTTTTTTTATGTATTGCAATTAATCTTGGATCTATATGCATACAGCCAATGAGATTGGTGACGCATTGGTAAGGTCTTTGACCGTGGGGTTTACCACCAGGGTTCGAGTCCCACTTCTCACATCTGCAGGGGCGGATTAAAGTGGGTGTGTTTTCGGAAGTCTGGGTTCCATCCTAGTCATTCGTGTAGTTTGACGTTCAAAAATAAAAATAAAAAAATATAAATTATATGCATACGAGATCACCAATTTTCCTTAATTTTTAGGACAACCTTAGTAGAAGTGGACAATAGCAAAATCAAATATATAGTCCTAATCGAAACTTAGACCGAAAGACTTATCGCCAAAAACAATAAACTTTGGTCGGATTACCTTTCGATATGTTTGGCCCAAAGTAGCTGGAGTTCGTAGCATGAGCGGAAAGCTGGGTGCTTTACACTAACGTTTTATTTGTAGGCCTTTGTTAGTTTTATTGAATCCAAGTCTCCAAGACAGTTTTCTAAAAAGAGTATTGATTTTGCAATAGGAGTATTTTTTTATTTATTTATTTTTGTTTCATTTTTTGCGAAAAGCTTTAAGTTCTAAAAATCTATTAAAAAGCCACTTGCAAAACGCATCAGAAAATGAAAGATGTTCGAGTTGATTTTGCAATAGGATTCGAAATGAGATGAGTAAAAAATGATGATAGGTGAGACTGGGTTTATAATGAAAATGAATGTACACAAACTAGTTGGTGAAGAATGCGTTGATACTGATGATGATCATGATCGGTATACCAAAACTTTAGAACGAACTTGTTGAAAAGTAATTCCATTGATGCCCCCAATGTTAAAAGAAAATGGGTTAGTCATGAATGAACAACCAATTCAAGAAACGTCTGCTGGAAATTCTCGCAAGTTATGAATAGTTTGGAACAGTAAAAATTAAGAACCAACCCAAATTGACACATATTGCTTTGTTAATAATGCATATATAGGGATAATGAAGTGTGTGCATATCCTATGTTTTTTCTTTTTAATTGCAAAGTTGTGTCCTTAACAAGTTCATTAAAGTATATCATTTGGTAAAAAAAAACTGTAGTATGGTTATGTGATAGTTTAGTACTTGTTGCTGCCGATTAATCTTTTTTTCTTCATTGAACAGCTTGTTAGGTATGGTATGGTGGTTATATTCAATGTAGTGATGTGGGGATGCTACGTGAATAGCCTAAAAGCTCTCTCGTCTCTGCAAGCTACAGTGACCAACTTCGCAACCAACTTTCTTTCTTCTGGTTTAGCTGGATTTTTCCTCTTTGAGGAACCATTGCCACTCAAGGTACATGTATCGTGTTGTGTTAATTTTATCTACTAATATTTCTCTTTTTTTTTAACACACATTAGTTTTGCACTTCATATGACATCGTTAATACCTTATGTTGGGCATGATATTAACCATGTTTGTATAGAATTCAAAACATTTTCGTTCATACCTAACTCAAAGGTTATTGCACCTTATGAGTCAATTTTCATTGGCAAACTTTTGCTCTGTATTTGCCTAGACGAACATAATGGCGACTTAGGCTTCATATTCAAACTACATAGTCTTTGTCTTATTGTTATAATAAGAACAAAGATTCTTACTCCTTCATATGAAATTCACATCATTATCTCAATGAGATGCCCCTTACACTTGTAAACTTTTCTTATCAATAAAGATTGGAGGTTGATTGTTTAGGTTGGTCATCCGTTTTAATAATTATACCCAATGATGTCTCGAGCCTGTTATGATACTTTTTCTTGAAACCGGTTGGTTTGGTAATGTTATGGACAAGTCGGTTATAAGGATGACGTTACAAATCGCCTCATCAGAAAATGAGCTACTATGGTGCTTCTTTTCCTTTTTGATCTGAACTAGTCTGGCAGTGCTGCATAAGATACGAGTCATTAGGTGATCAAGTCAACAGATTAGCCCATCTAATTATCTAAGAAACTATAATTATTAGGACGGGACATCATAGTGTAGAACTAGAATTAAGTCCCGTGTATACACACGAAAAAACAATATTATTAATGTTAAAACATTTTTATATGTAACAATGTTATATTTTTAGGTGAAAATTTTGCTTAAACATTTTTTATATGTCATAAAACATCTTTATTGGTTTATTATGTAGGCAAAGTCAAATTTTGATAAATTGAGGTCTCTCATTGGTCGATTGGCTTTTAGGACAAATGTCTTTTATTAATATTAAGATTACCGTAACGGACCACAAACCTTGTCATTGTTATCACAAACACTTGCGGTTTGCCATCATCGCAAACACTTGTTATCTTCACAAACACACGATGGTATTGATTTAGCTAGATTCTTTTATTTTCCTCTACTAAAGGGTGGTGTATGTATTTTTAGAAATCGTTAATGTTCTAATCATGCTATGTATCCAGTGAAACTTCGCAATTTCAAGGCTATAGGAAATAACCTTTCTTGCCAAGTGAGTCGAGTTCAACTGCATATGTGTATTTTCTTTTTAATTGAGAGTGTTTTACTGAATAGTTGTGAGGCTATGGGTATGTTTGGTTGCAAGCTTTTAGGAGCTTTTAGCTTCAAGCTTTTAAGAAAAAGCTCCTATTACATGAAAAGTCTCGTTTGGTTAGGAGAGTTTCAAGCTCTTAATTTGGAGCTAAAAGCTCCAAAATCTAATGCTACATTATCAAACGTTTGAGATGGCTGTAGCTTTTTAGCATGTAAAATTACTTCAATACCCCTCCATCATCCTTTAGCAATCCCTCTCAAGATCCGTTCACCAAGATCTTTTCGTATAGAAGACAACATCGCAGATAAAAGAAGACAAATAAAGAAGATGTTGCTCTTTTACGCAGTAAGCTGTTCTTCTAAACTCCATTAACAAAAAACAGCCGACCCAGATGATGATGATGATGCTCTATTCCTTAAAGTCTTCCATTTTTTGTTTTGTTTTTTTTAAGCAATATAATAATAATAATGTACTGCTACTTTTGTTTTTAATTATAATAATAATAAGGAGATAGGGTAAAAGTGGATGAAAGAACATATGAGGAGTGGCATGAAGTTGATAGAGAGAGTGGGGTGTTACCCAAAAGTTATTTTCTATTTTATTTAAACTATACAAATAATTATTTTTTTTATTATTATTTTGGTTCCAAATATTACATGAGAAATAATTACAACTGCTATTATATATATTAAGATAAAAATAAAAATAAAACTAGGACATTTAAAATGAGACGGATGGAGTATAACTTTTTGGTTTGGCAGTCAGATATATATGTTTTATCAATGAGAGTATAGATGTATTTAGTATGTTATTATTATGGTTAATATTAGATTTTTTTGTCTATGTCTATTTTTATCATTTTATACTTGTTATTAAAAGTTTCAGCTACTTTGTAAAACACATAAATATATCTAAAAAGCTTTAGCTACTAGTTTTCAGCTACCAGCTAGTTTTACCAAACATACCCATAGATGTGGATATTCTTAATAGGGGTGTTCATCGAATCATTTAAAACGTTAAATTGGGTCAAACCGTTATAAGTTGGTCAGTTTAACCGGTTTGAGTAAGTTTTTCACGCCAATTTGAAAAGTTAGAAATTGTTTTCCGGGCTA
This sequence comes from Solidago caesia, assembly GCA_028566075.1. Lineage (NCBI taxonomy): Eukaryota > Viridiplantae > Streptophyta > Magnoliopsida > Asterales > Asteraceae > Solidago > Solidago caesia. Next base: position 7,306,246 of record JAOXNX010000032.1, read on the forward strand.
GGGTTTAAGAGATGTTGTCGGTCGTAAACCGAACCGGTCGACTCTAAAATTGTTTTTAATTGAAATACAACATATTTAGATAAGTTGGTTATGACATTCAATTTTTTGATAAGATATTTATATTAGATCCTTGTAAACATCCACATCATGTTGATATTTCTTCATTCCCTTTTATAATTTATTAAACGAGGTTATATAATTCATATATATCATAAAGTTTGAACAAACTTGTCTAAATTAAAGTCGATTTGTTAATATGCCTCTAACCATTTAACCAGCCGGACCAAACCAGATTCGGATGGTTTCGCCAGTTTGGTTTTCAAATCCCACTGGTTCAATTTGGTTTGATAATATTTGAAACCGAGTTTTCCGGTTCCGTCCAGATTTTTGCCCAAAAGCGGCTAACCCGGGACGTGAACATCCCTAATTCTTATATGGATGAGGGGAATTACCCAAAAACCGATATCGGTGTCGATGGTATTTGGTATCGTTCGGTTTTAGATATTTGAAAAAAATGGCAACAGTACCAACTGGTTTGGTATCAATCCGGTATGGGAAAAACCGATTTTTGTTATCGGAAAATGTAGGGAATTTTTTCTCCATGGATCAGCCATTCAACATCAAAATATGAAGGGATTTTTTTTTATCAACTTTCAAAAAACTTAGTATTTATTTTCCTTTTCATTGCTCTCTACTTTTAATCATCTGCTAATCTCCCAATCTAAAATCACAAATATATGCTCAACAATGATTTCTACTGTGGTATGACGCTATGACATAATAACATCATCTTTCAATGTCATGCAAGTTCATCGAGCATCTGTTGACATTACTTAGTGTTAATATATTTTGGGAAAAGAATAAAAAACAAGTAGAATATAAGATAAATTAATGTTATTAATATCGTTTTCTACAAGTTCATCATCCATCATACGACAATAAATTGTGTAAAAAATGGATAATTTGGTACCAACCGGTGTGGAACCGAAGATATCGGTACCGGAACCGGTACCGATATCTATAGTTTCGGTATGGTATCGGTTTTGGAATGGAAACGGTACCGGTACCAACCGGTTCGGTACGATATGGTACCGAATACCATCCCTAAATTCTTATACATGTTTTGATTTTGTATAAAGGTAATTAATGTAAAAGGGGTAATGTAGTTATTTTAGGAGTTAAGGTATAGATGGTATAAATTAATAGGGGTATTGTAGGTATATCAAATATAGATGTTTAAAAATAGTTAAGAAGATATAGGGGCAAAATAGAAAGATCAATTCATCTTTTGAGAATTGGGGAGATGTCATATGCTTTAATAGGGAATATAGATATTGATTAAAGGTAAACGTTGAAATTTAGAAAGTTACTAAAATGTAGATTTCTAACAAGAAGAACTCACAAATACATTTTATCATATTACAAACAAATAAATAATATGTATACTAACATCTTAAACTTAATTTAGGCCCCTAAAGAGTCGTAGACATGTATACCTTACACGTATCTACATCCAACTCTACATATTTAACAAATATATTCATTGTCATGGTTATGAAGTAAGAAGGGATTTTTGAGAAAAGTATTGGGATACCACTCCCCCACTCTTTTAAGAGAACAAAGCACAATTGATGTGCATGGAAGCATTGCAATCCAGACATGTGTGATTTCGAAGATATAAGCATCATGTGTGATTTTGATGATATAAAATCATAACTAGTATCAATATGGTAATTGTATTTGACACAATTGAAGGTATACCTAGTATTAATTAAACCACACATGGCACATTTGAACGCACTAAAAAGATTACTAAGAATGTATCATGTGAGAATGAACCTATCATTTAAATATCTAAAGTGATTTTCTAATCTAATGGGTAACACCCACCGGGTGCACCAATTGTGGAGTATAAAGTTCTATCAATGATCTCCATTGGTGTATTTATAAAATGGAAAAGGCACGACCAGTCCTACACATGTATTTTTTTTTAACGGTAAATTTAAGCTCAGCGACATGCCTTTTTACATGTCCAACTCCAATTCCAGAGGAAACTCATTTTGAGAAAACCTCCGTCTTCATTCTTAGGAACATTCTGTTCACACAAAGATTTGAACCTAAGATCTCAAGTTCTCAAATTCTTCCATAAACCAAACAATTTCGTTCTTTTTAGTGAACAATGACATAATAAGTTTATATTTGATAAATTATGTGATTGAATTGTGTATAATAAGTGGATATCATTTACTTAACACAAACAAAGATAATAGACAAAAGTTACATGTTACATATATCATTCTCGAACACACTAGAGTTCAAATAGTGGCAAGTTGAATTCAATTCCATTCAACATACAATGATCAAAGTCGATCAATACATCTTATTTAAATTTTTAAACACATTATTGTGATGATGAGTAGATAGGAAGAAAAAAAAGAAAAAAAAGAAAGAAAAAAAAACCTCAGGTCAATTTTCTACAATTGTTTATCATTTCACTTTTGTCGTTATCCTCCTCCACTCTGTATCCAATAATCCATCCTCACTTCTTCTTCGCAAGTTGAATTCAATTCCTCTTCGATTCATTTCTCTTCGATTCAAATTCTAGGGCTTCCTCTTTTTCTTCCTCAATTCACTTTGAGTTTCAATTGGGGTTATTTTTCAGTTCTACATTCATCTAAGTTTTTACCCCCGTTAGTATGTGTAATCTATTTGTGTAAAGCTTCAAACTTTACACCAAAATTGTAATCTTGCAACACGAAGATTCAATTTTTAACCCAAGTTCTGTTCATTTTATGGATTAAATTGATTTTTGTACATGTTTCTTGAAAACCCCATTATTAACCCTTAATAAAAATCTGTGCTTTACTGTCTACTTTTTTTTTTTTTTAAATATCATGCTCAATTTTGATTTCTTGAATTGAAGTAAATGATTTTATAGAAAGTGGTGATTGTTGTAAAAAATATATATAGATTATATATATATATATATATTTTGTGTTTGGGTGGGTGAAAAATTAGTGGGTAAATGCATGGACGAAAGGGAAGGAATTTCATCATTTTATCTCAACAACAATGGTGTTAGTGGTTCTGGTTCGGGTTCTTACATCGGGTCGGGTTCGCAGGATGGTGGGTTACACTTCCCAACACCTGGTAACAAAAATCCTAACATGTATCCACATGATCAAACCAATATGAGGTTTGTTGGTTCAATGGGTGGTTTATCGTACCAAATGGAACATAACCGATCACCCGATTTTTCTCATGGCATTAACATAAGTGGGACTGACTTTCTTGTGAAGAAAAAGAGAGGGAGGCCTAGGAAATATAATGGAGATGGGTCACCTATGGCGTTAGCAATCACACCGTCTTCTTTGGTTGGTGCTTCTTCTGGTTCGGTCACTGAAAGCCAGAAAAAGGTTAAGGGGAGACCTCCTGGTAGTGGTAGGAAGCAAAGACTTGCAGATGTTGGTATGTCAACTTACCACATTATCTTGCTTTAGCTGTTATGATAGTTTGTATTTTTCTCGAAGATTCAATTCATTACGATTAATTCAATGAACTATGCGAATTCGATACTATGTATATGACCAAGAGCTTTTGTTAGTTTTATGCTTGTGGATGTCATTGATCGAAAACTTATTAGCAGACATTTATAGCTGTAAATGCAGATGCTATTGTTCTCTTTGTAATATCCAGTCGAGTCATAACAAACTACCGATCGGATAGATTCATGTATATTTTGGTATATATATATCACCAGCTGATAGGTTGTGTTGCGTTTCATATCCTTAAATATAGTATAGATTTCTGCAAAGGAAATTGAGGCAAATCTATACTCTTGTTAATGATTCTTGGACATGGTCTAACAATGTTTGGTTTGATCTGTGAATTGGCTATTAGGGTATGTCATTGGTAACTGTTTTCATACTTTGAGACATGGGAAGCTTAAAAAATGATGGTATATAGGTATGTCAGTTAGTAAATGACGTAAGAACTTAGTTTTTGTAACTTTAAGCACATGCATGCAAATAGCAATTAGGGTATGTCGCTTGTAACCCTTTCCGTACTCTGATTCATGGGAAGCTTAAATGATGATGTATAGGTATGTTGGCTAGTAAATGACGTTCACAGAAGATCTTAGTTTTTGTAACTATAAGCACAAGTGTGCAAATAGCAATTATTTCATGTTATCTCACCTAATAAAGTATGTCAAATCAATAGAGTGATCTTATTGATGAAAGTACAATGATAATATCACATTTATGCGCCTATTTTTGTTTGTGTGTTTAATAGTTTCATTTTGCGGGCCTCATTTACATGGTTCCATTGTCGATCCTATTTTTAAGGATATATGGGTGTGTTTGGTTGTAGAAAACTAGGAGTTTGTTCCAAGAAAAAGTTTCAAGGAAAAAATGAAAAACAGAAAACGTGTTCAAATGTGATTTTTTAAAAATAATTTTCACTGAGAACAGAAAACTCTGTTTTCCAACTTATAACTACCCATTGGAAAACCCATTTTTATAGTTTTCTAAATATTTTCCACTTTAGAAATGGAAAACTCCTTGGTTTTTCCAAACTGGCAGTTAAATGCGTTTTAAAGTTTTCTAGTGATGAAAGAACCCTTTTCATTTCTTGAAAAATGAAAATGGGAAATTAGAAAAAATTTCTATAACCAAACACAACCTATTTGTAAATTTTTGAATTTTTAAAACCAAGACAGATTAGCCTTTTGATTTTATTGCTTTTTGGAAAGATTCATTTATATGTTCACTGTCTTTTGTATAATTCAAATTCTTTTTTCTCGTCAGGTGAGTGGATGAGTACTTCAGCAGGAACGGCTTTTACGCCTCACATCATCCAAGTTGAAACTGGAGAGGTACTCAACTGCTCATTATGAATAAAATTTACTAGATCGCGTTTTGAATTCGTAATGAGTTGAGTTCTATCTTAACTTCTAAATGTAAATAATCTTTTGTTCTCGAAAGGTCATATGCACATTTTCATCTTTGAAACAATGAATCGAGTTATCTATATCTATACTCCCTTATAATGCATAAGGTAGGTGTCTTAATATTCAAAAAATTTAAGAACTTTTTTAATATGGAAATGTTTTCCCGCTCACCATTCCTTCCTCTATACACCTCCCACGCTTCTTTCTCTTTTCTTTTTCCTTATTCTCCTATTGTTTCAAATAAATTTATATCTGTATTGCTAACCCTAACCCCTAATCAAGACACTCTCTCTATCTCGATCTATCTCGCTTTTCAATCTATTGTTATCTATATCTAAATCTATCTCCCTATTCCGCTGCATCGCACGGGCATTCTTCTAGTTAATCTACTATTTGACCGTTTTTCATATGCCTTCTGATAGGAGGCTAATTGTAAGTTAATATGCTGCAGGATGTTGCAGCAAAGATACTGTCATTTGCACAACAACGGCCAAGGGCTCTATGCATAGTGTCAGGCAATGGTTCTGTCTCTGTTGTGCAACTACGGCAGTTTGCATCTTCTAATGGCACTGCGACTTATGAGGTTAGACCAGTTGACTCCCTCCAAAGTTGATGTGCATTTATATATCTTGTTTTTGTGGTTGTTATCATCTACATAACTATAATATTCTTAGCCGTTTTTAAAGTACCTAATTTCCTAAAATAGTTTCATAATCTATGAGTTTTGAATTTAACCATTGTAGTTCGTATGTTAGATTCATCAATTAGAGTGGGTGACACCTTTCCAATCTGATGTTGAGAATTCTTGCTTCATCTTATGAAAAGTAAAAGACTTTCATTTTCGAGTTTAATTTTCTTGTCATGGTTTCGCATTCTAAACATTCCTAGCTGCCCTAGGCTATGTGAAAATTGCAATACCATCCATTATAGGATGGCACATTAATTCTTATATTTTCTTGCCAGAAAATCCAATTGTTAAAATGATGTATACGCTCATTATATTATAAATAGATTGATGGTGCAAATTTACGCCCCCAAGACTGGTATATTAGGTTATATAATACTCCATATAAGGTCAAACAATTTCTTATGCTGCGATTTTTATATTGCTTTCACTATCTTGGAGGAATCTTATGTGGTTTTGTTGGTCTCTTTGTAGGGTCCTTTTGAGATACTCTCCTTATCGGGTTCTTATCTGTTGCCTGAAACTGGTGCACTCAGCAATCGAACTGGGGGTCTTAGCATATCAATTTGCAGCCCTGATTGTCATGTCATTGGTGGTGCAATAGGTGGTAGGCTCATTGCATCCAGTCTGGTCCAGGTATATCTTTCTTGGACTCACTTCAAGTATCTATCTTTTAAGAACCCATAAAAAGTTTAAAGCTTATGGAATATTTAATAAGTAACAACCTTTAAAGAACCATAATTTCAATTTTTAAAAAAGTAGAATCGTCAAAAAGCTGCATAAATTTTCAACAAAAATGTGGTTAAGTCGCAACTATTTTTTTGTGTTTAATAAAGTCACTTAAAGTACATTTCTCTTATTTAAAAGTATGTATCTTACTGACGCAGTTTTGTTTCCAATTTTGCATCCAGTTTTGTATCATGTTACATATCTTACTGGTTGAACCTGATCTGCTTCCGGTTTTGTATCCGGCTTTGTGACTAATATATACTTATGAATAAGAAATGTACTTGAGTAACTTGTTGAGCCGAAAAGAATTGTTCATCAACTTGACCACATTTTTGTTGAAAGTTTATTCGACCTTTTTTGATGTTTTCCTTTTCAGGAAACCGTAAAAAGTTTCAATAAAGAACCCATAAATTAATAAGGTATTATGTTGCTTTCAGGTGATGGCATGCAGTTTTGTGTATACTGGTAACAATCTCAGAATGACTAAAAACGACACACCCTCGGCAGGTGAGAAAAGTCCATGTGTTCATCACAATGATGTCGGCCCTGCCCCTAGCCAGCCAGTGGCATGGCCATCAGAATCACAGGCTGAAAGAAACTCCCATACTGAGATTGACCTTACCTGTGGATGACTGGGCATTTCCTCTGTATAGGTGTGTTGTTGTAAATGACTCCCATGGGAAACAGAGAGATTTGATGATCTGCAGAAGTACTATTAGCCTCTTTATATGCCATTTATTTGTAGATTGTAGATGGGATCATGAGCTAACTAGATAAGTCGGAGCATTTTTTTAAAGTTATTTTGAACTAGCTTTAGGAGGTTTATTTTGGAGTCTGGCAAATCTTGATCTTGAAAACGCACCATTGTTACCTATTTGTGACGGTAAACATGGTTGTTCTTTGTCGTCATTGTATTCGACAAACTCTGGTCAAGTTGATGGAACTTTTTTCTGCCTTTAGGTCTTTATATTCTTTTTATGAAGTAGTATGAATGCAGTTACCTGGGGATTGTTTCTGTTGATATTGCTGGAGGTCTTTTGAAAGGAATCTCTCTCTGACTACCTAAATCTCACCTCCTTATACCTTGTCCATGGCGGTATTGAATATCATTGTTGTTGCTAGGACCTTTATAGATGAACTTGAAAATATATATGATTGAAAATATATATGAAATGGTTAAAAGACGTATGTTTATGTAACGAAAATGAGCAACTTCCATGAATATAAAATACACATAGTTCAAGCAGCAGAATGTATGATTTACAACCTTTTTAACTGGTTCTATCTTTTCAGACAAAGTCAACTCAATGTGGCAGGGAGATGACATATAGGCTACAAGGAGAAACAAGATAGTTCAAATCAATTCATGTTATCAAGATGATCTTCAATAGGGTAATGTAATAGTATGCAAACGTACGATTGATTCTTCCATGAGCACGGTAGGTTCTACGTCTTTGCTTCTGAGCTTGATTCACTTGTGAGATATGAAAAGTGCATCTACATCCAGGCCTTTCGCCTACAAAAGTTATTGATATTTCAATAACACGCACTTACTTTACAATGCAACCATACAAAATGTGTAGTTGAAGTACATGTCAAACACACCTCAGCATTGCTTTCAGCCTTTAGCAAATCCAAAATGAACTTTGCTGACTTGGCCTACCATCGACCTTGACCATTTGAGTGCCGATTCTTTGCCTGGGTAGTACGTCCAACACCCTACAGAAACGGGTGAATGGAAATGGCTTGCTTATGGGCCCAAACATCCTCCAAATAACTCTTGGTTTTAATCAAGCTCATCTTCCTCAAGGCGTGGACAGTTTCTCTAGTATTCTGCACGATAGTCTTAGTTTAGAAATCACCAAAGGCAACAGATACCAAAGAACAAAATGCCAGACCTTTACCAGCAGAGGCGGTTCTAGAGGGTGGGCAAGGGGTCAAATGCCCACCCTGAAATTTAAATTTTGTCATATATTTTTTAAAT
>JAOXNX010000032.1:7322399-7344145 GCA_028566075.1 Solidago caesia
TATTCAAGATCCTGTAACAGAAAATATCTTTCCGGGCCAAAATGTTATACGTAATATGTTAGTAATGACATAATTCAGGATCCTTCAGAGTCAAGATCCTTAAGCAGAATTTGACCCCGAACAGTCATCAAGAATATTTCTCCCTTTAATAAAAGCCAACTGAGAAGAGCTAACCACTGTATCCAACACTTTAGACAATCTATTAGCCAAGATTTTTGCAATCACTTTATACTGGACCTATTAAACTAATAGGCCGATACTGATCAATAGTGAGAGGATTCGAGACTTTTGGAATAAGGGTAATAAATGAAGAGTTACAAAGATGATTTTAATAAATTATTTTTTTCTTTTACTTTATTTTTTTTGTTAAATGAACAATTTCACTTAAAACATGTATTTTATATTCTTGAAATTTACTTCTTTTTTTTTTTAACAGCAAAAGATATATGTATTATTATCAATCTAGCAAGGAGCTAGATGAACAAGAGTCCCAATACAAATACAACTAGAGAAACAACTCAAAAACAAATCTAATCTCTAGTGTCATCTTCGAGGCCTTGACTGCGAGATTCGTAAAATAGATCAAAAAACTCTCGCCACTTACAAGAATGGACGGGAGAAAAACCCCCACCCTATGAGGCTGCGCCACTGGTTTTCATTCATGTGATATGTATGGTAATTTATAAATCTGTAGATGGTAAATTCAAGTCCCATAATGAATATTTTGTAAATATGTACGGAATTAGTGTGAATTTATTTAATTTTCTTTATAAAATAAACATATGTATATATTAATAATTGTTTTGTAACATGTTTTAATTATGATATAATATAATATAATATAATTATGATTTTAATTATAACTAAGAGGTTCATCTAACAAGTAATAATCTAAACTCTTTGGAGATAATTATTCTGTGAGTAAGTTTTCAGCTTTAACTTTATATGTTTTTCATGATCTTCTTAAGATTTATGAAGATAAGCTTTATAAGTTATATGCTTTATATAAGATCTTCCCAAGTAATTTGACTTATCAAGTTATGATTGTGTGAATACAAAAGATATGTAAGGGTTTTACTATAAACCTGGTTTATTATTTTATTATTTTTATTTACTCACAAAATCACAACTTGATAATTGATTTAAATTGAGAAGATTCTCATCCATTATTATTATACTAATACAATATAATATATATATTTTTAGTTAGTTTATTTAATGTATTAGAAACTTTGAAAATTTTATTTTGTTATGCTCAAAATTCATTTTCATATATAAACAAAGTAATTAAAAATATATATAATCAATCCGTACAGTATGGGTATTAAGACTAGTAGTATATATAATATATATATATATAATATAATATAATTGGTGCATCTAAATCCGAATAATATAGACGTAGTAGAGGGTTAGGTGGAAGGGTAGGCTCGTAAATTATGTAATGTTTGTGAAGTAATAATTAAATTAAATTAAAACAGAGTATTATTTGGTGATATTATGGCAAACAGTAGTATTAATGATTGTATAGTCAACGTTCGTTTGGTTTGTGTCGAAGTACCCACCAACTTGCTGTTAAAGAAAATGCCCACCTACTCCCGGTCGGAGTCATTTTTTTATTTTTTGAAATGTTCTCCCCGTCGGAGTCTTGGCTATCATTATTGCTAGAATTCTACTTGCATGATATACAATACAACCATGAATTATTTCTATGTTTTTTAAATTAGTTTAAATGAAATTTTTAAAATTTAAAATTTTAGTTGAACACGTGGTTATGGCCTAGGATTATGTTTAATGGTGGTCGTGTAATATAAAGAACTTTTTGTATTAACTTTCCAAATAAATATTGTATTTTTATTTGTTGAAAACTTAATTAATATTGACTTTTGTATAATTTAATAACGTTCATTCTAATGCCACGTTACTTTTTCTATTGCCATCAGACCCAAAAAAAGGCGACATATGTCGCCCCATTTGCTCAATCACGTCGTTCATTCGTGTTTGAAGATAATCAATATTTTAATATATTAATTAATTATTTGAATTCATAACTTATTATATATAAAGGTTTAGAAAATTTAAAATATATAGTTGTATATAACTTATTTCATCTATATTTTGATATAATTGTTGTCGTAATTGGAAGCGAAATAAGTTAGCAAAAGCAAAACAAATTAACCATTTCACACAATATATTAACCAAAAAAAAATATGTCACCAATCGGATCACTTTGTCTGTATACCATTAAAAAAAAATTAGAATCATATAAACAACTTTAGCTAACATAAACATAGTAGTAGTAGTATGTTAGCTATAACTTTAAATGATTCTAAATTTTTATCATGAATCATTGCAGCAATGGACAGATTATTTGGGAGGAGGGACGAATCTGAGTGACGTATGGTTGAATCTTAGTGAATCGTGGCAACAAGGTCACTCTGTCACTTACAATGCCCCGCCGTGTATTTAAGTTGTATGGAAAGGATTCTGCCCGCCACTTAATGGGAATTGTACTTTAAGGCTGCCTGAACATCGAACAGGCTTAGCCAAAGACAAGTTTCTATGGAGGGACGGGGCCCCTACCGTTGGTCAGAAAACAGGCGGCGAGCACACACGTAGCTTCCATCCCGGATTCCTGACTTAGATGCGGTTCAGTCATAATCCAGCTCATGGTAGCTTTGCGTCACTGGCTTTTCAACTAAGCGCGATGACCAATTGTGCGAATCACAATTCCTCTCGTACTAGGTTGAATTACTATTGTAACACTGTCATCAATAGGGTAAAACTTACATGCCTCACGACGGTCTAAATCCAGCTCACGTTCTCTATTGGTGGGTGAACAATTAGACACTTGGTAAATTCTGCTTGACAATGATAGGAATGCCGACATCGAAGGGTCAAAAAGCAACATCGCTATGAACGCTTAGCTGCCACAAGTCGGTTATCCTTGTGGTAACTTTTCTGAAACTTCATATTCAAGTTCCGAATGTCTAAATGATTGTTAGGCCACACTTCCACGGTTCGTATTCTTACTGAAAATCAGAATCAAACGAGCTTAGTTAAAATGAGTTTTTTTTAACTATAAGATTAGTTTATTCATGATCATAAATGAGATTATTCGAGCTCGAATTTGAGCAATTAGACGATTTATCGAGTTCGAGACCTCGAAATATAGTTAAATAAAAATGCAAAAAAACATAAACGACTATCCATTTCGAGCGCAAGCCAAATAATAATTAAACGAGCCGAGTATACAATTCCTGATAATCGATTCGAATTATTAACACCCTACCCGTGAGTCTAAGTATATGGTAAAAGATGCTTCGAGTAAGTTCTTGGTGAGTTGATGTGCTCGTTGTGTATAGGTGGTAGTAGTGCAAAAGTGGTCAAGTTTTAATATTTATAATTACAAGGAAATACTTATACTAACTATTGCACACACTCACGGGCATTGGACCCGTTCATATGTAATATAGCAAGTGGTAAGACCAGGATCATTCGGAGGGACTATAATTTAAGAATTAAGCGAGTTTAATATAATACTAAGAACTTTGGGATTTGTCACGATTTTATCCTAATTATACTAATTAAGGAATTAATAGAATCCGTTATTACCGGGACAATGGGTGTCCTAAGATATATGGATGGTATCAGTACCAAAACCTCAAAACCTTTTGCCGAATACCGTACCGAACTCTCGGTACCGAGATTTTCGATTTTGTATCGGTTCGTACCGAATTTTCAAGTATAATCAATATCTTTATTCGTTTAGAGGCAATTTGTATATATTTTTGTATTTTCTTTTTTACCTTTTGATTACGTGAAATTTAAATACAATAAATGCAACCCGATGCTTTGGGGAAACTCCCTTACATAAGATCTTTAGACTGCACTACACATGTCATGGTACTCTATTTCCCACACCCATATTATTATGCTATAACAAATGATAAATACCACATGTTAGTTAAGAAAATGAAATTTATTGTACCTACATTGATGGAAAAAATAGTAACAATTTTTAAAAAGTTATGGATCAAATCTATATGCGTAAAGCAGCAGATTTGAATTTATAGTCTAAGGTTGCATTTTCTCATATGTATATATCTGCCTCGTGGATTTTTGGTTTCACAAATGACATGGATCTTCCTCAACCAAATTAAGAAATTGGAAAAGAAGGTTATATTGTAACTTTGCTTGCTGGGGCATAGATATGTTGGTTGGTGTCAATCGTAATATATATATATAGTTGATGATACGATATGCATGTAAAGATGTAGCAGTAGTGTAGTAATACATAAATAGATACAAAAGTCAAACAAGTAAAAGAGAAAGCAGAGGAGTGGATATGAGGGGGTGGAGAAAAAGAAACGATAGTCTATTATTACTAATACTATATGTTTTCCAAAAATCGGTATCCACGGTTTACCCGTACCAAACCGAATAATACCGAAACCAAACTCGTCCCAAATCAAGAATCGAAACCGAAACCGATTCCCTATCGGTACGGTTTTTCGGTACCAGTTCGGTTTTGGTTTTTCAGGATTTTTGCTCATGCCTACTAAGACGGTTGATTGATCACCAAACCTAGGTTACCTACGAAGTAGAGTGTTTTGGGTGAGAGAGATTGTTTTGTTTGTTGGCGATTCCCCGGAGGTAGAGAACTCTCTATACGCCAATTATGTTTTAGGGTTTATGTGATTATATGACATACCGATCAAAGGGTGGTGTAATCCCCTTTTTATAGGTGATCGCTCTCTTGGAGGAAAAGATGTATATCTTTCCTTTAAATGTGAGATATCAAGATAAAGCTTATCATGATTTAGTTACTTTGAATAATTATCCTTTAATAAGGAATATATATCCGTATATATGTGTTTCCGGAATTAACGTCGGAATTATAGGAGAGATTGTAATCATCTCCTAATTGTTAGCAACTGCTATATTACTTCGCATATGTATTCCTTCGTACATGCGGAGGGATATATCATCAACGGTGGAAAGATCGATTTATTTGAAGACAATAATAATTAAAAGACCACCTACTTGGAATAGTTCACATGCCATTTAGATCATTTACCAAATTACTCACAATTGTTGAACAACTCGTCACGACCGGATTCTCGCTAGATTCACCTGTATCTATGTGGTTGAGATTCTTGCTAAATTCACCCAACCCTTTAATTAGGATTCCTACTAAGTTCACCTAACTAAGACGAAGTACTAAGCCTGTTTTTATGACTTAACCTTATAAATATATTTAACTGAGATTCCTACTAAGTTCAGCCAATTAAATAATTATCAAAAGCAATAAGGATTCTTTCTAAATTCACCAAACTACTTTAGACAATTTGTTAATAACATATTCCTTTAGGTTTAATTGTTTGTTAACTCTATTACCTGATTCGCTAGAGGACAAGTAATTACAATCAATTATAAAGATTAATTGTTTCGTAAACTAATTAGCAAATCCTTAAAGATTTTTTGGCCAGGATATCTAAAACAACTTACTAATTAATATTATATATGAGTAACAAGCAACATATCAAAACCTAAATAAATATGAATCGATGATTAAGCATAAAAACAGTTTAACAATTGCGAATAATTAATATCACGACATGATTACATCATCCAAGTGGATGTATAAGAATTCTAGCTATTCATATAATTGAAATCAACACAAATAATGTAATGAGAATTCATGATTCAATGTATATAAATAATATAGATAGATAAGATAAGAGTGACCGAATGACGTCTGATGATTGGTGGATGATAGGAGCCTTTAGATCTGCTGAAAACACCCCAAAAGAGTCCTATTTTCGACTTAGAAGTAATGTTATGTGGCCATGAGGGTTTAGATTTTAGGCTAAGTATTTATAGGTTTACACAAATCCCCTTCTGCCACTGACCTCCGGGGCGGCGCTCATTGAAGTCCGAGCGGCACTCTGGAAGACTTTAAATCTTGGTTCGCTACTGCCCCCCTTAGAGCGGCGCTCAAAATTGATGGAGCGGCACTTTCGGCTGCGAAATCACTTTTTGTCCCCAAAATGAAAGTTGTAGATCTTTCTCTCGCAGTTCCGTAGCCAATTCACTCGTCAAAAACGGAGTTCGTATGAAGAAGTTATGACCAAAATACTGAGACAGTATCGTAGGATTCACATTAACATTCTTTTCTTCATGTTCCGCTTGCTAGTCTTCGTCTTTGATCTCTCTAAGCTCTTATGGATTATTTGTTAGTTGTTTTAAGGTGTTTTCTCTCAATTACATGAGCTGTGAACCTGTATAAACATTTGTTATATTAAGTATCGAAAGTTCAATAAAATAACTTGTATTTCTATGCAAAACGGCCATAAAATGTGTGGGAAATGTCTATACATTTATCACTCATCATTAGTAATTTCAACAATTACAAGATGGTTGACACTTAAACACATTTAACTTCATAAGTTTATTTTTAGAAAAACACTTAAACACAAATAAATAGTTTTAATTAAATCATTAAAGTAATCACAGAAATTACAAATCTACTAATACTTCATAAAAAACCACATTAGTTTTAAAATTTATAATCTTTTTATCATTGTTAAAAACGCCTATATATTTTATTAGTTGCTAACCTACATATACATCTAAAATCATGCTAACCTACGGTTTTCAAATATACAAAACTATAGACTATAGATACACATTAAATACAAATAAATTGAAAGATGGCAAAAAGATAAGTACAAAACAAAACTATAGATACACATTAAATAAAAGAGATTAAATAAATTGAAAGATTACAAAGAAACAAGATGAGTGTACATACAAATGACATTTAAATAAAGACTATTTATCTAACAATTAGCAAATAAGCAAAGATCCTCTATCCTCTCTTAGTTATATATAAAGATATATAATTAAATATACACTTAAATTGAAAAGAAAAATTAACTAGCGGATCCCATGTTTCGAACTCCTGGCCATGATATCCAAGGGAGACGCCCTTTACCAGCCTTGCTATCTTGGTTTTGTTTTTAATTTTTGCACTGAAAAATGAGGCCGGTTTTTCCGGTCTAGTCCGACTGGTTGAGCCAGTTGGACCGTGAACCACCAATTAGTCCGGTTTGACGTCCCGATTCTGAAAACATTGCTGAGAAAATCAAAATCATGTGGGCCAAGTCTTTTATTCTTTATTTTGGGTTAAGGTTTTCCATTGTTAGGCCAAGAGTTACACAAGCCCAAGTCCTTGGGCTTTCCCCTTTTTTAGGACGTGCAGAAAGCAACAAAAGATAGCAGGCTGCAACTGCAACTCACATATTAATATTTGGTGGTGGTTATTTTTTGTTTGTTTGACGATTGACTCATGTGGACCAAGACACCAAGACACTCCCACGCAGCTTTCTCATTTTCTTTCTGTCTTGAGGGACCATCCAAACACACCTCACACATTTATTTATTTCATGATTCACAATCACTTAACCATTCAACCCATGAACCTTGACTTGCATTTTTTTATGAACCCAAACCAACCCAAACCCATTTTATGAACCAACTATATAAACCTTCCTAACCCTATTTTTACACACACACACTTTAATTATTTTACCTTTTCACACACTAATTCTCTGAATTAAAAACCTTTGTTTTATTCCCATCTAAATCATCCATTCCATCATAATCATTCCGTTTCCACCTAAATCCTTCCATCATCACCATCAACTATACATAACCCACAAACCATTTTTCTCCATTTGTTGAAGAGCCATCACTTTTGGGAGATTGGAGCAAATTGGAATACACAAAAAGTACACACAATACTTGTGATGATGTACCATCCCTTAACCTTTGGGCAAGGCAACGGCCTAAACATGTCAGCCGGAGCCTCATCCTCTAGTGATCTGTCACTCTCTTGACATAAAAGGATACGGATTACACGACCCAGTCGGAACCACACTTCGTAGCATACACGCAGCCGGGCCTCACATAAGGCTGCGGACGTGACGTCTCTCCAGACAAAAACCATTAATGCCACAGTCTCGTACAACTGAACTCTAACCACTTTTGTCTTTACCCTGAACATGAGACAAAGGCCTGTGCACTAGAAGACGCACCGAACAACGGCTTCCTGCATTGGACAGGTGATGACATGAGAATATGGTCCCTGGAGCATATCTCACCCACTATAAAAGCCTAACCTCTATCCCCCTTTGAGAGGTAGAACAAATGCAACCATTTCACTTATATCATACACTTGGTGGCGTGAAGCTCGTCTAAAGACTTCACACCAACAGGGAATCGCCAGCAAGTCTATATTATTTATTTCACATCCCTTTATGTATCTAAAGCAAGATTAACCCCCTTAATTCGAGTGTAACTTTATACTTGAACAAGTGGCGCCATCCATACTTTTCCTAACTAGTCTTGCTACGAAACATGTCAGAGGGAAGCCCACGGCCACCCCCTGGGTTTGAATCACCCATAAGCAACAACTCACCAGCCATACACCTCACTGATAGACAAGCGGATGCACTCGAACCATTGGTTAGGGAATACCTGCGGCGTCTGAGCATGCAAAGTGTTCGAACGCGTCTGGTATATGAAGACACCAGTAGCAGTGAAGATGAAGTTACAGCAACACCACCATTCCACCACAACTCCACTCAACGCCCGGGGCAGAGGGTTCATTTCAGTACACCCATGAATACACACCCTATTAATACCGGCGGCTCACAACAAACGGTAAACGAAGGCCCTACACCAAACTTACCACCCCTAGCCGCAGGATACGTACAAAACTCGGGGCAAACCTATAATCATTTCTATCATGGCTACACTCAAATGCCGCACATGCCACAAATAAACATCCCGAGCCAGTCTTACCCATGCTTCACAACACCGCACACCTATCAGACCGGATTCCAGGCAGGATACGGCCAGCACTTTACTCCGCAACCAAACCAGTACCACACTCCCCAACCTTCACAAACGTCCTTTAACCCAAATAGTAAATTTCAGTATTTCCACCCACAGCCACCAAACGAACGAGACATGATTGTACAAACTGAGCCGGGACCCTTCGTGCAGTGGATCGAAGACTACCCACTTCCCGAAGGAGGCCTACCAAAAGGCATCACAATGTATGACGGCAAGGAGGACCCCGACAACCATATAAAACACTTTAACGGCATGATAAAAATGCAAAAATGGACGGTCCCAGTCGCATGCAACATGTTCGCCCTCACCCTGAAAGATACAGCACGTGCGTGGCTAGATGGGCTACCCACCGGGAGTGTCACAAATTTCGAAGATTTAAAGATAAAGTTCCGCTCTCACTTCAGTCAGCAGCGGAAATACAAAAAAATTCATTTGGAGGCCCACAATATCAAGAGGAGAGAGAATGAAAGCATCCGACAGTTTATCACTAGATACACTGATGAAACATCGCTCATTAAAGGTTTAAACGAGGACCAAAAAATATCAGGATTCGTACATGGGCTGCGATACCAACCATTAGTCGAATTTCTCTCTACAGATCTTCCGGACAGATATACAGCTCTCATGGACAAAACCTACACCTTCCTGGTGGGTAAAGAGACAGCAGGAGTGGTAGGGGTGCGAGCTACACGGAGCGGAGACAGCACCCCGGGGGGAAAGACACAGATAGAGGGCGGAGGGGCCGCAACTTTCGTAACCACACGTCTCCATATCAGAAGGGGCAAGGCCTCCCCCCAAGTAACCACGGCACTCTGAATACCACCCCAAGGCCCCCCAGAGATGTTTTAGCCGCAGAAAAGAGTTCGTTTAAAACCACGGGCAGCTCACGAGGCAAGGACATGACCAAATTCTGCGACTACCATAACCGCCATGGCCATGACACAAATGACTGCAAGGTGCTCAGGAACAAAGTAGAGGAGGCGGCGAAGTCCGGAAAATTGTCCAATTTACTAAAGGGAATAAAAGAACAGAACCAAGAGCAAAGTAAGGGAAAGCAGCCAATGCCAGGCCCGTCGGAGCCAAAAACAGAACCCTTAGGGGAACCTATTATGGCTATCATAGCCGGAGGTGAGCAACCGGTAGTACGTGTCGGAAACGATGAACAGTGGAAAAATATAGCCATAACCTTCCCCCCAGTAAAAGAAAGAGACGCCTCAGACGATCCAATCATCATAAGCGCAATCATCGGCACTCATCCGGTAAAGCGAGTATACCTAGATACGGGAAGCGGCTGCGAAATCATGTATGAGCATTGTTTCCTAAAGTTGAAGGCAGCCCTCCGAAAGACGAGGAAAGATACGACAACCCCCCTGGTAGGATTCTCAGGAGAGCGCTCTTGGTCTTTCGGAGAAATAACTCTTCAAGTAACGATTGGTGAAGTACCCAGGGCAAGAACAGAGTCACTGACCTTTGCCATTGTCCGGGCGGCCTCCCCCTACAATGTCATTTTAGGCCGGACAGCCATGAGGAAAATGGGCATCGTGGCCTCCCCCTTGCATGCAACACTAAAGTTCCTGACACCATCCGGAGTAGGTTGCGTAAAAGCAGAGTCGCGACCTGAACGTCAATGTGCGCACATCAGTGTCCCCGAAGTGAGTAACGAGAAAGCCGCGGCAGAATCTCCGGAAGGAGCGGGTGAAAAACTATTTATCAATAAAAAATACCCGGAACAGCACATTCTCATAGGCAAGCAGCTACCAACAGAGTACAAAAGAAGCTAAGAGAAGTCCTGCAGAAGAATAAGGATGTTTTTGCATGGACACCTGCGGATATGACAGGTGTCCCAAGACAACTGAAGCTGGGAAGCGAAACCTTTGATACCCAACATCGGCTCAATACCCGCCCTCACATCGAACCTGTAAAGCAAAAAAGACGTAGCTTAGCCCCGGACAGAAGCCAAGCTGTCCGTGAGCAAGTCGCAGACCTAGTGACCGCAGGAATTCTGAGAGAAGTCAAATACCAAAGTTGGATAGCCAACCCTGTAATGGTGAGAAAGCATGATGGAGGCTGGAGAATGTGCATCGACTTTACTGATATCAATAAGGCATGTCCGAAAGATTGCTACCCGCTACCGGAGATTGACTGGAAAGTAGAGTCCCTAGTTGGCTTCCGATTCAAATGTTTCCTCGACGCATACAAGGGATACCATCAAATCCAAATGCATCCAGCGGATGAAGACAAAACCGCCTTCTACACTTCAGAAGGAATTTACTGTTTCAGGAAGATGCCTTTTGGCCTCAAAAATGCCGGGGCAACCTACCAGCGGCTTGTGGATAAAGCTTTTGGAAGTCAAATAGGGCGTAACCTAGAAGCTTACGTCGACGATATGGTAATCAAGAGCAAGAATGAAGAAGACATGCTAGTCGACGTCGAAGAAACGTTCAGTACCCTCCGGACTATCAATATGAAGCTAAACCCTAAGAAATGTTCATTCGGGGTGGAGGAAGGTCAATTCCTTGGTCACATAATCACTAAAAACGGGTTCAAAGCCGACCCGGAAAAGATCAGAGACATCCAGAACATGAAGCCACCACAGGCTTTAAAAGAAGTACAGAGCCTCAACGGCAAGCTAGCAGCACTACACCGATTCCTATCTAAGTCCGCAGACAGGTCGCTACCATTTTTCAAAACCCTGAAAGGATGTTTAGAAAAGCAAAGCTTCCGTTGGACGGAAGAGGCACAGAAGGCTTTCGAAGACCTGAAAAGTTACTTGCGTCACCTGCCTACGATAACGGCCCCAAAAGCCGGAGAGATTCTGCAAGTCTATTTGGCCGCAGGAAATGAAACGATAAGTGCTGTGCTCGTGGCAAACAGAAAAGAGGGCCAGTTCCCGATCTATTACGTCAGCAGGGTCCTCCAAGGACCAGAGACCCGATACCCCGAGATAGAGAAAATA
The DNA here is from genome assembly GCA_028566075.1 of Solidago caesia. Taxonomy (NCBI): domain Eukaryota; kingdom Viridiplantae; phylum Streptophyta; class Magnoliopsida; order Asterales; family Asteraceae; genus Solidago; species Solidago caesia. The sequence goes on from JAOXNX010000032.1 coordinate 7,334,282, forward strand.
GCCCTGGCTCTGATTCACGCCGCTAGAAGGCTCCGACGATACTTCCAAGCACATCACGTGCAAGTCCTAACGGACAAACCCATAAAGCAAGTTTTAGCAAGGCCAGAAGCATCTGGGAGGTTGGCAAAATGGGCAGCAGAATTGGGGGAACACGAGATAGAATTTAGGCCAAGAAACTCGGTCAAAGGCCAAGTACTGGCGGATTTCATAGCTGAAACCCCCTCCAGCGAACCCAGGGGCAAAAGAAAAGTCACGGCAAAAGTCACGACTACCCCACGGCAAGAAGGAGCCACCCCAGCAACTTGGAAGTTATTTACTGACGGAGCGTCCAGTGCGGATGGTTCCGGTGCTGGTTTAATCTTAACCAACCCAGAGTGCCAGGAATTCACATACGCTCTGCGCTTCAACTTCAAAGCTTCGAACAATGCAGCGGAATACGAAGCCCTGTTAGCAGGACTACGAATCGCTAGAGAAATGAAGGTGGATCATATACATGCCTGCGTAGACTCGCAGATAGTGGCTTTCCAGGTCGATGGAACCTACGAAGCCAAGGAAGAGGCCATGAAAAAATACTTGGAAAAAATCAGAGGAATCAGGCAGCAGTTTAAAAGCTTCCGAATTCAAAACATAAGTCGGAGCCGCAATAAAATAGCGGACGCCCTAAGCAAGCTGGCTTCTACTTCTTTTGCTCACCTCACGAAGAAAGTCCTGGTAGAAACATTGGAAAAAAGCTCGATCGAAGAAGAGGTCACGGTAACACCAATCGAAGAGGAGGGTAATACATGGATGACACCCCTTGTAGAGTACCTGACAAGTGGGATACTACCAGCCAGCAGAGATGAAGCAAGGAAAATACGGATCAAGGCCCCACAATACACAATCAGAGAAGAGGGACTGTATAAGAAGTCATACTTGGGCCCATTACTGCGGTGCGTAGGCCCTAGGCAAGCAAAAGAGGTAATCCGGGAGATTCATGAGGGCGCCTGCGGCCTACATGCAGGTCCCAGAATGGTAGTCGCCAAAATTACCACAATGGGATATTACTGGCCCTCCATGTACAGTGATGCGCTAAAGGAAATCCAAACTTGTGAATCATGTCAGATCCATGCCTCCATTCCAAAAGCACCAAAGAACGAACTCATCCCGGTCACCTCCGCCTGGCCATTTATGAAGTGGGGTATTGACATTGTTGGTCCCTTCCCGAAAGCTCTAGGAGGAGTGAAATTCCTCGTAGTCGCAATCGATTACTTCACTAAATGGGTTGAAGCTCGGCCGTTGGCCACCATTTCCGGAAAAAATATGGAGAAGTTTGTTTGGGAACAGATCATAACCAGATTCGGAATCCCCAAGACCATCGTCAGCGACAATGGAAAGCAATTCTGCGAAGGGGTCTTCCCACACTTCTGCCAGAATTTGGAAATCCAACAGTGCTTCACCTCCGTGGCCCACCCGCAGGCTAACGGCCAAGTAGAGGTAACAAACAGGGACATTGTAAAAGGCATCAAAGCAAGGTTGGGAAGAAGCCAAGTCGGATGGCTGGACGAGCTGCACCAAGTCCTGTGGGCCCACAGAACCACGCCAAAGACTAGTAATGGAGAAACGCCTTTCAGCCTGGTATATGGCTCCGAGGCAATGATACCACCTGAGGTCAGTGTCCCAACCATCCGAAGGTTTAACACACACGAGGAAAACGAAGAACAGCTGCGTGCAAACCTTGACCTGCTGGAAGAAAGGAGGGAGGTTGCCTACATCAAAGAAGCGACCTACAAAGGCCAAATGAAGAAATATTATGATCGACGGGTCCGGAAAGAGGCATACTTACCTGGTGATTATGTATTCAGAAATAATGACGCAAGCAAAGCCGAAGCACTCGGGAAGCTGGGACCACAATGGGAAGGCCCCTATGTGGTCACGGAAGCATGCGGAAACGGAGCATACAGGTTAACCACACCACAAGGCGAGCAGCTTCCCCGAACGTGGCACGGATCCCAACTCAAGAAATGCTATGTTTAAAACATTAATACCTTGTATCACGCCATGTACTGTAATGGGTATTTTAGGCCCTTCTATTTAATGAAAGTTCAAAGCTGCGGCCTCACATGATTCCGCAGCGTACATGTGCAAAAAAGTGTCTAAACAAAAAAAAGAAGGTGAAACCAACATATAAACACACTCGTGTTACTCCACACATATAAAACTGGCCACACTCCAAGAGGAAAGGCACAACCATACTAGATACGCAACTGCGACACGTAGCAGTATCTAGGCGCAAAGGCTCGCAACCTGGCGCCGCAGGGTTCCAATGACCCTGCAAGATGTGAACGGGAACATGCTTCCTAGACATCCAGCGGCAATCCTCCCACGCGCCCCGGCTGAGAGTCGACAGCCGCAAGCCCAAGCAAACCTTGGCAAAGCATTCAAGCCCAAGCACATTTAAATACTTGGCAGCCGAAGTGAAATAGTTTGATTAAATCACAATGGCATATCACTAACACCATATACAAAAGTCAACAGTTACACTAACACGCAGAAGTAAAAATACATGAGCGTCGCGGCATTAAATTCAAACAAAAAGTGTACCCAGCATAAAATCACATAACAAGTGCCAACACACAAACGTAATAAACAGAAACGTAAATTATCTTAGCCAACAGCGGCATTACAAGAAGCATTAAAATACTAAAGCAGAATTTCAAGGAGCCGGAAGCACAGCGCTAGAGGGGGCCGTAGACGTGGTCGGAGCATTAGGCGCCAAGGGCCTAGTGGGATAAGGGGCAGGCTCCAGTTGGAGAAGACCTTCAACAGACAAATCTGCCCTCGAGGCTAAATGCGAGATATACTCAAACTCCGCACTCTCAAAGACGTATTATCTTAATACAAGTTTCCTGTGTATAAGAGCGATTTTTTGTATTTGAAAAGTCATTACACGATTTGTATTGATATCTGTCATTGAAATATATTCCATTATTTACAACAGTTGCAATATTGTTTGGTAAACTCTAGGAATTTTCGTGTAGAATAAAGTGACGTATCCTTATACAAACCATAGCGAAATCCAGCTCCCATCATCTACACATTAATTGAAAATTAAACAAACTTGTGATTAATGCTTTTTATAGCAATTGCTTTCCAAAGCAAACTAACTCTATTTTCAGGTTTACTTTTTTATTTCACACTACAATTAAGTTTAATCTTTACTACTTAATAAAGCAAACACCCCACCCCCACTTTTAACTTTTAAGCCTTTAAAAAACCTAAAATACCCTCACTTTTTTAAAAACTTTCTTTTATAATTAGCTTATATACCTAAAATACCCTTAATGAAATAATTTACAACATCTATCCCTCAACTCTTAAAATAACTACACTACCCACTTTTACATCAATTACTTTTATATCAATAATCACACCGCCGCCACCACCACTCGTCACTGTCACCACCACCCGTCGCATCCATTACAACACCGCCGCCACTACCACCACCGCTACCACCATCGCCTCCGCATCGTGAGGGCTTCCGTCTAGTGTGTCTCAATATAGACCATATGGCTCAACACGGGCCATTTTTTCTCCTAGAACCGGCCGACCTTGTTTTGAGCCCCGTCAGCTTTGCTTTAGGAACAGTTCAAGATCAAACCCAACTCTATTTTACACTTCTCATAACTTGGCATAGTTTCCTGATCAATATTGGTTTTCCATACAACAGCCTACTATGTTTCTTTAGAGGGTCGACTTTAGCCCTTTTATGGGAACAATGGCTCGAACTGGCCGACTATGTTTCTCTTGTTGCTGCTATATATAATCATTGATAGAGATGTGAATACTCGACTCAACCTGAAACTCTATCTGAAAAAAACCAGGTTTGGGTCAGAGATTTTCAACAAACCATCATCCTTTTATTATACATGTTCATTGCACTCCGAATAATCGAGAATCTTTTGCTTGGAGAAAAAAGAAAATTTAGATAATGCTAGAGGGGTACCCGCGCAATGCGGCGGCCCCGGATATGTCGTATAAGAACCCGTTGTTAAAATATAATTATAGAAATAGAAAGTTTGACAAAATATATAAGGTAAGTATTAATTAAATTTTAAGATGTGAGAGTTGACTAAATATAAAATATTTATACTTTTATACTACTATATAAAAATTACACCCCCTGTTGAAAATCATACTTTTAGGATATGTGAATTGACCAAAGTACCCTTAATGTTTAAATTACACCATCAGTCCTTATCTTCTAAAATATTTCCACTAACCCCTTTACATCAATTATTTTTTCATCAATTACCTACACCACTCGACGACGCCACCACTGTTGGCCGCCACCACCACACCGCCGCCTCCACTGCCGCCGTATTGTGCAGTTACTCCTTTAGTAAGTGTTAATTAAGATTTTGTTAAGTTAAGGATAAAGTAGTAATTTTTAATATTGAAAATGTGTAACTTTTTAATGGTGTAATTTTTATAGAGTATTATACATGGATTGGTATATAGTTGGTCCATTCCAAATATCAAATGTGTACATGGTTTTTTCTAATGTATGATTCTATCAAATATATATAGTTGAGCAATAATACAGTTATTTTTATGAGATTTGATGGTACATTTGACTTGTTAGCAAATGCTAATTGTAGTCACAGTATCAGATCCATTTTCAAAAGGTAAGAAAACGAATTGAAGCAAACAAACTTTAGCTTGAAATTTTATTAAGAAATAAATCACTTCTTTCCATAACTTGATGAAGTTCGTTTTGTCACTGTAATAGCAAAGTTCTTATCTAATGATGTGAGCAACAAATGAGTCTATTTCCATGCGTGTAACACCACCTTCTTCAACAGATTTCCTAACATCATCACCAAGTTTAGCAGCCCTCTTCCTCATCTCATTGCCTACATCAGAAGCCATCAATTTTCGAATAGCTTCTTCAATAGTTGAAGATCTTACTAGCTCATTACGATGCTCCCAAATCCCTACGCTTATACCAATCCTTAACACGTCCGTTATCAATATAGCGTTTCTTGGCTGGTCTGAATGCATCGGCCATGCAGCTATTGGAACTCCCATAGTGATGCTCTCCATACTCGAATTCCAACCACAATGACTCATAAATCCACCGGTTGCAGGGTGAGCCAATATCTCTAACTGCGGTGCCCATTCTCTCATCACTAAGCCTTTACCTTCAAATTTTGTTTCGAACCCTTTTGGCAATTCAACTCTCCTAACTTCACCTTTGAAGATATCACCTTTATCGGCATCTCGTAGTACCCAAATGAAATTTTGTCCACTTTTCTCTAAGCCAATAGCAAGTTCTTGAATCTGCTCATCGGATAGTGAAGTCGTAGTCCCAAATGAAACGTATATCACCGAGTCTTGAGCATGTTTATCTAGCCACACAAGTGAACTATGGCGTTTGCTAGTGCTTACATGATTGTTTACAGAAACTGGATTAAAAGGACCCATTGCCCAATTCTTTGTACTGCCACAAATTCCTTCTTTTGAAAGTAAGTCAATGAACTTGCCATCAATAACTTTGCAAGCATCATGAAGATTTCCCGAATTAAACTTTTGGCATTCAAAATGAGAGTAAACGAATTCAAGGAAATCCGGTGGTATATAATCTTGAAGACCAGGAATTTTCATGAGTTGCATATATGATTCAACATCATCTAAACATGGTTTTCCTTTCTCTTCCCAATCATACGAAAACGTTGTAAACGCCGATGCACATTGAAATACGTAGGATTCTATGTTTGCAAACGAAACTACATCTTGAACAACAGTGCTCATTAGAAAGTCATGAACAACCACAACTCGTCTTGCAATGCGTGATATTTCTTCCAATAGTTTTGCAAAAGGTTCACGAAGACGAGATGATGCTTTAAATGACGGAATAAGGTGTGACGGAAATTTTGTGGAGGCATTAGGGTTAGGGGAAGGAGACTCGAATTCGGGTGTTTCAAATTCATGGAAATGGATATTTGTGTTGGAAGTATGATTCCAACCATGAACACGAAGCTTTGCTTGGCGGTTGTGCGTCGTGGTTCCGACGATATGGACCGGTAGATTATAGGAAGAAAGAAGACGAGAGAGGTGGAGGAGCTGGTTGAGATGACCTTGTGCTACAAAAGGCACCACCACCACCACCACACCATGTTCCATGTTATGGCCGGATATTTGGGACTTATGGTTTATGTGAAGCTAGCTTATGTGATGGTGCTCTCTATCAATAAATACGTGATATATATATATATATATATATATATATATATATTCATCTATCAATAAATATATAATGTGTATATATATATATAGGTTCTGGTTCAAATAATACAAGTATTAAAGTAAAACAAACAAAACAATCATTTTCACTTAACTGAAAATCGTTGTGCATCATAAAAATATTCGTGCATCAGTTTATATACTTGTGCTCTATGAATCTTCGTGCATCAATTTTTATCATGATCCAATGGTTAAGAATATATCCTATTTGCTTTACTTTAATATTTATTTTACAATAACCACCCCTATATATATATATATATATATATATATATATATTGTCCTAAATTCATAATTTTGAATTGATTAATAATTCACCACTTCTTTTTGTTTCTAATGGTATCAGAACGAAAATGATAAATCCTCATAATATATCCTTCTAATTAATAATCCTCCTAATTAAGGTTACAATCTTATGATACATGTGATTCATTATTTTTTTTTCATCATCTTATCGATCTTTTGATCTTGTCATGTGTAGTGCTCTTGTTATTAAAAGGATTATTAATTTGAAGAATATATTTGTAGTATTTATCATTTTCTGTATCAGAAACATCTTTAAGGACAAAACTTTGATGTCTTTAATTTCTCGATCAATGTTTGATAAACAACACCATTATTACATTTTTTTATTTCTAAAATGATGTTGACATGAAAATTAATTTAGTTCAAAGGGTTTTGTTAACGTGTGATAGTAAAATACTAGTAAAAAATAAAATAAAAAATAAAATAAAAGGTATACTGGAATACATTAGAAATTTAGAATGAACCTTTTCCAAATCGGTAATTATCGGGGGTCTTGAAAATATACTATGTACGTACCTCTTTTCAATGCTCCCTCTAATGTTCTTAAAACTTTGGAAGACCATGGCATTAATGAACTTATTTTAGAGGTCCATTTATAGTCTTGAATCTTTTAACCAAGCTCTTCTTCGTAAATGGTGGTGGGCGTTTCTGGGTTGAGCAAAATGTATTGTGGTGTAAGATAATTAAATCGATCCATGAGTCGGAAGGCGGATGTGATTTTTCTTGACGCTCACCATCCTCGTCCTGATATTTGGAAACAAGTATGAACTTTAAGAAAGAACTCCTCAAAGTCGATATGGATTTCTCTCTTCTCTTTTGAAAGAAATTGGTAATGGTGAGGATGCCAAATTTTGGAAAGATTTTTGGGTTGGGGATCGATTCGAAACTAATGGATGATTTTCTTAGAATCGATCTATTATTTTGGACAACAACAAAAATATGCCACTTTTAAAGATCCATCTTCGGTTGGCATTGGTATGGATTTACATTCTACCGGATGTCAAATTTGTGACGATGGCATTAAATCAAATTTGCATGTTTTAATTTGTTCATTGTTGTTATGCAAAGATGCTTTGAGTCATTGTTTTAATTTGCTTTGTGGAGATTTGGACCTCCGGACTTTGATTGCTAATTTCTTAATCTCAACTACGTACCAAATTTCATCGTGCATCTTGTTCATTTAAATATATGGCAAAAGCAAGAACAACGGGAGTAAGATGGAACACGAAAGTTAGCGAGCTAACCTGAACAAAGCTCAAAATCCATTATACTGCAAGTAAACTCGCCATCTCTACTATGAAAATTTGGGCATCTTGCTGCGTATTTGGATTCAACCCAAGGAAAAGGCATACTAAATCATATCAAGATCAAACAAACTTACACATATTCCTCTCCAAAAACAATAATTAAAATGACTTATTAGTGAAAAGATTTTTCAAAAAAAATCCTCATAACTAAAAACTTAGTTTATTATTGCCTGAGGCGGCCCCTACTTCAATTAAGGCAAGCTTTCCTCGGTACTTCAATCCTCGGTAGTTTATTATTACCTGTTACAAATAGAAGTACAAATACGAATACAAGTTAACATAAGACAAATTGAATTGTCTAGGCTAACCATCTATATTTACCACGGTTGGTGTCTCAGTTGAAGGAGAATAGAACAATATCTTCTTGTTTTTTTGGTAATCATGAGTGTCCTACTCGCTTTGCGAGCAGACTAATCCCAAGAACTGACTCGCTTTGCGAGCCCAGTGTCAAAGCAGGATAGCCTATGTGGCCACTAGGATATCTTTTTTTAAGGGATCAAGGATTAAACTTGTGACCTCTAGGGAGTTTCGCCATTTTGGAGACACGTGCCCAACCAATAGACCACCAAACAAGCTAGATTGCGGTTCTTCCAAATTACCCGAATGGATGCAAGGTTGAAAATGTCAAATTTTGATGTTTTATAGGGGTTGATGCTCGTTTGATTAGCCCAATTGAGGATTTCCTTGACAGACCAGCAGGCAGGGTCAATAACATGCCATCAGTTGGGTACAATGCAAACAAGTGCTCACCAGTTCCAACATCTGGATTGCAAACCTGGAATCTAGATATCGATGTTTTTGTTAACCAAATTAAATCGAGTGACAAGTCAATCCATAGCCAATCTCCAAGCATGGATATTAAGTTTGATAGGGGCGTTGCGATTCCATTTAAGGCAGCAGGAAAACGGTTTGAATCAATAAGGTGAGCGGTAAATTTGACTGACAAAAATGACTTTGAAGTGGAAGAAAAGAGACATACATCAGGGGATGGTTGGAGGTTAATACGGGTCAAAAGGTTAGTGAAGGTGTTTTCCTTCTGTTGTTGCTGACCAGCTCCAGTTAAAGCTTAGGGAATCGATTTTTAAGTGACATACCTTTTTTAATCCATTCGCTGTGCCAAAATGAAAGTGTGTTTCCAATGGTAAAGTTTTTTGATATCAACATTGTGTTTGAGGAGAGATTTTTTTATTTTTTTTTTAACAGTTCGAATATAAGTTAAAAAACAACAATGATCCAGCCAGAGGCTGAAGTATAACCGCAAACATCTGTCAGCAAGGAAAAAACCAGCAGGAAGTTCTGTTTGAGATCCATAGGCTTAACATGATGTTAACCAATTCGACTAGCGAGTGTATGTAGGGCCTATTGTTGTCAAAGACTCGCTGGTTTGTTTCTATGAGATAATATATACCCATTTGATTAATTGATGCTTGTTACCTTATTTACATGATCAAACCAACACATAAGAAAAGAGCCTTTATTATATTTAAATATGTCATGGAAAATGATTGAAAACATTTTTAGACTCTACATTGATGACATGTCATTTTAATATGAAGAATTCAAGTTGTCATTGTGGACGTCAAACATGCCATCATGACAAAAGTATCAATAATCAAAGTTTAAACAATATTCAAATGTATTTGACTATTAATTTGTCACAATAGTCCAAATTCATGACAATGTATTAGAGTCTTAGAGAGAAAGACTTTGATATTTATACTCTTAGCGTTGTTGTCACGATAAAATAATACTCGTAATTATTTTCATAACTGAGAAAATGTCATCGTATGAAAAAGATATTTTTGATAATATGGATTGGTTTTTCTAATGTATGATTCTGTCAAATATAATATATATATATATATATATATATATATATATTGGGATTGGTTCAAATAAAACAACTATTAACATAAAACAAATAAAACAATCATTCATTCTTAATTGAAAATCATTGTGCATCATGTTT
>JAOXNX010000032.1:7350176-7362615 GCA_028566075.1 Solidago caesia
GGTCAAACACGAAACCTGTTAACTTCGTGTCGTTTCGTGTCGTGTTATCGTGTCCGTGTCAAAATTGCCAGCTCTATACTAATTTCATCATCACATGACATCAAAATCCAATGTGGACAACCCTATTGCTTATCAAGTCAGATTTTATGACACAGGCAAAAGTTCTCATTTTTAAGAGAAGGAGATAGTCGACTTAATGGTAAAATCCAATACATACAAAAAAAAAAAAAAAAAAAAAACACATTTCAAAAGAAAAAACCAAGTGAGAGGATCTTAAAAAAGAGTGGGAAAACAAAATCTAACTTGACAATGACTTCAAAAGAAGATAAAGAAAATAATAATAATAATTTAAAAATAAAATAAACATTGGAAAGAGTAAAAATCCCAAACACCACACTTCACCCAATCCCCTTTTTCTCTCTGTATCTATAATTATTAATTATTATTATTATTATTTTTTTGAATTTATTACTACTACTAGACTTTAATTTAATAATAAAATCACACACACACCCCGTTTCATTTCTTTACATACAATATATACAAATAATCTTATATATATACATAACACTTTTAGGGTTTTCAAGAAACACACATACAGTAACAGTTATAATAAATCTTGAAGCAAATAGAAGAAAGAAAGATCCAATTTTTCTGACCGGAAATGTCAACGGCGGAAAAGGGTGGTGGTGTGGGTGGGGAATTGTTGTTCTGTGGCACGACGGCGTGGGACACCATCGGCCGTCGTAAAGTGCCGGACAGTAGCTTGGTTTCTCCCACTAGACTCCGCTCACTTATCGGTGTTGATATTTGTTATGTTGCTTCTGGTTGTGGTAAGGTTTCTTTTTTTATTTATTTATTATTACTAAAACGACGTCGTTCTTGTCATTGATGGGTTTTTTTTGTTAGTATTTATTTATAGGTTTATGTTTATATTTATATTTATATTTTTTTTCATTTTTTTTAAATGTATTTTTTGTATGTATAGCTTCTTGTCATTGTATAGCATTGGATGTGAATGGACGTTGCTATACTTGGGGAAGAAATGATGTAAGTTTATATATATATATATATATATATATATGTGTGTGTGTGTGTGTGTGTGTGTGTGTGTGTATGTACATATTTGGTTGAGATGTTTACTGTATGAAGTTTGAATTTTTATTTTGTAAAATGAAAAGGGTAAGTACTAAATTGCTTTGATAATGTTATTTATATTATTATGGAGTATTTAACAAAATTTTACCACATCAATGTCATATTGCGATATAAGCTTTAGTACGGTCATTAGATTATCGTTACCCAAAAATAATGTAGTCGGAGTCAACATTTAATGTCCCTTTTGGGACAAAAGCTAGTATGTTTCCCTGATTGAGACAATTGAAAAAGTAGGTTGTTAGTATAAAGTTTGTGTTTTTAAATTGTATAAAGGTTGATTTTTCGTAGCTCATTCGTGATGGTTATTGTGTATATTTTTGTCGTTGTTTGATATCAATGTATGAAGATGCATTTTTTGTAAAATAAGATGAAATTGTCAAGGGATATCGTGCCTTTTTAATGCTCTTGAGTCGCAAACCATGAAGTTCGTATTTTTTCTAGATGTTATAGGGCAGAAATTCTGAAGTACTAAACTGTTTTTGCAAACTCTCATAAACCATGATGTTTGTGTTTTTAAAAGTGACAAATATTTGATAGTTTTTGATACTTGAGAATTGTTATGAATTTGCAGAAGGGGCAACTTGGACATGGGGATCAAGTACGGCGAGATATGCCAACTGTCGTCTCTGCACTTGCTTCGTGAGTTTTTTGGTTCTGTTTTTGTGAACTTTGTGTAGTAATCTGCTTGTGTATTTGTTTACATGTGGCTTGCAAACTTTATGGGGTATTTAGATATGCGTTTTGGGGTATTTAGATATGCGTTTTGAAAGTGAATATGTGATTGAACAATGAGAATCAGATGATCAGTATTTATAGTTTATCCTGTAGAAACTTCCTCCTTCAACTTGAATAGAATGGCCAAAAAGTACATTATTTTCTTGAAAAAAGAGAGCTTATAGCATGTGACTCTAGCCATTTTAAATTTGGTCAACGTTATGGTTTAATATGTAGTAATGCTACTCTTTAGATGATTAGTAACTTTGTAATTGGTATGAAACTGATCGGTTACCCTGAATCATCAGTTAATCAGTGTTTTCCGAACATTAAAAGTTGATTAAGTTGCAATAATCAGATTCAATAAGCAAGTTTAGAAGGACCATAACTTGAATGCTCAATGAATTGGCAATCCACCTATAGTGATGTTTGATTGCGCAACTATACAATTATTTTATATAAGAAGGCGATACCCATGTGGCCATGGCGTTTAAGGAAGTAGAATTGTTAAAATTGTACTATCAAACTTTTGTAGTTTATTGTTCTGTTTCGTTTATGAAACAAACTATGTAGAATCTGACAGCAAGTTGGAATTTTACTTGACCCTTGTGGTTGTGATTTGTGAAACAAATCATGTAATATGATTTTATGGATCTAATGTTTTTGCCTATTCATGTTGTTTATGCCGATTTATGATGTTACATAATCTTTACTGAATAGCTTGTACGTTGTAACAGTTTTTTGGCTGGATAATGCTAAATACAAAATGGAAATTCTTGAATTTTCATATATTAAAATTTACTATAATATAATGACAGTTAAGTCTTGAAATCTAACTACTGTCTTTTAAGAAAAGGTGACTAAGATTAAGAATTATGTTGACATATCAGAAGGATTGAAGTAGTTAACACCCTTTCTTGATGAAAAAAAGGACACAGGTGCTCTAAACTCAGATCATTCTGTTTCATAGTTGACTATATACTTCGACTTGTATAAATGACTGAATGAGTGATAAGACCAAGTTTAGATAATGCAATGCTGTCAACAGCAGTATACCCTTGTTCCAGATTTTGTTTAGATAAATATGAGACTTGGAAATTGAAATATATATATATGTTTAAGCATTTAGAAGGTAGTTGTGATGTAGAGGTGATCTGTAAGCATTTCTGTGAAAACCATGCACCTTGTATCCGAGATGCATCCAAGTCTTCCTAGCCCTTTGCACATCTGACCTCTTGGCTCTTACGCCTCTATAATCATGATTTATGCAGTGTTTCTTGATCTGGTTTACAAATATATTAGGTGTTGAATACCGATGAGAGAGTTCATAGCTACATGTTCTTTTATTAGCATGTCTTGTATACATATGTTTGCATACTGAAGCTGCTCATAGTTTTACTAATGCTATCAATGTTTCCATCTTGCTTCCAGTTATAAAATTGTTAAAGCAAGTAGTGGGAAATCCCACACAGTTGTAGTTACTGAAGATGGCCTTTCTTTGGCTTTTGGCTGGAATAAACATGGGCAGCTTGGTTCAGGCTCGGTGAGAAATGGTAAGTTTTTGTTAATCTTCTGTGAAAACACATTCTTTTTATTAGATAATTAGAGATGTGAATATATAGTCATGGTACCAAAAGAATGATCTAAAAATCTCATGCAGGCACATCTACTAACTTAACCTTCCTAGTGAAAAAGGCTTGTTGGGATATGCATTTTGAAAAATTATTATATGATTCTGAATAGTTAACTTCAATCAAACGGCTGTAGGCTATAGTGTTTGGATGTGGCTTGCCTTTTGAAGTTGTAATAAAAAGATGATCAATTCTTTAATAAATTGATCAAATAGGGAATTTTTGTGAAATAATGAGGTGGTTGTCTTTTGGGATGGGAGTACAAGTTTCTCAATTAAGGTAGTTAAGCAATTATATTTTACCCCTTGACAATCAGTTTTACTGCAGCAAGTACGAAATGGATTTTCCAAATCTGATTATATTATTACTCCCTTTGACAATCAGTTTTGTTGCAGCAAGTAGTCAGTTTCAAAACGCAAATCAAAGCAGCCCCAAAGTAAAAGTCATTACAAAGTAATAACACTAAACAATGAATAATTTATTCTTTCACTTTCTCGTTATCAATTAGTATTTCTTGAATAATTAGAACCACATGGGTGGTGCCCCTAGTTGTAAAGGTTTGGTCTTTAAGGGTGAAAATACCTGGAGGTCCCAAGTTCGAATCCTAGGAGTAAAAAAATATACCCCCTTGTGGCCACGGAGGTTCATTTGCAACGACTCTGGGCTACCCGCAAAGCGGGTGGGTGGTTGCCTTGGGGTTGGTCCGCTTACAAAGCGGGTGGGATAAAATAAATTATTAGCTGGTTAATTATAGCCTCGAGAAGGTTGTTGCTATGCTAATAAGTTTCGTACTTTTTTTTATTGTAGAAATTGAGCTATACCCAGTACGCTGTCAGGTAGCTGATGTAACAAATGTTGCATGTGGAGCTGATTTTACTGTTTGGTTGACTTCTGTTGAAGGGGCTTCTATACTGTATGGTCATTGCAACTTCTTAGACACAGGCTTTTTTATGTTTGAAGTTGGGACTTTTGACCCATTTACTTATAAATGGGTCGAGGTGTGCTTTGTTCTATTTCTAATGTGTCTAACTTGTAATCTTTTAATGAATTGGGTCAAAAGGCCTGAAAGTTGTTCAGATTGTAATCTCTTAATTATTTTGTATGGATATTAGATTCTCATTCAATTCATATATTTTCTAATTCACATTTGACACATTAGATATCTTTATAAAAATCAAATTTGCACAAAAAAGTGTTTTGGGCTAATCGTACCGACCCAACCAGTTTTACCACCAACTGTGTTGACATAAATCTGTTTTGATCTGCCTGCCTATTGTATTGTCTCTAGTTATGATATTAAATTTAGATACATCGTGTGTGCAAGCTGTTGACCAAATATTTGTTGAATGTATTTTGGTTTCTAGAACTGCTGGACTTCCACAGTACGGCCAACTTGGACATGGAACTGACAATGAGGTACACAGTAACACGTTTTCCTTATTTTTTTCTTTTTTATTTAAACTTCACCTGAAATAATTTAAGATAATATATGTACATTGTTCGTATCCAATCCACCCCCTTTTTTTTTGAAATATCATAAGCTGTTTGTAGAAGAGGAAATATACTTTATCACATAGTGCATTTTGTTCCAACTTTGACGAAGTATATGTTAATGTATTTACAGTACAATACTAAAGACAGCTCTGTGAGGCTTGCTTACGAGGCTCAACCTCGCCCCAAGGCCATAGCTGCTTTTGCTAATGAAACCATAGTAAAAGTGGCTTGTGGATCAAACCATACAGGTTATTTATAGATCATGTGCATCCTTTTTATCTTGCTTTGTGTCATATGGTCTTACGCTGTATTAGCTATTCTAATAATGTTTTTTTCGTCTCTGATATGGCTTTTTGTTCAGTTGTCGTGGACTCAAAGGGCTTTGTTTACACGTAAGTGTGTGTTCATTTCTTTTGTTGAATTATAATGAGTATTTCATTTGTAATAATGGGTTTCTCCTTTGCTAAAATATTTGCTCCATAAAACATTGCAGGTGGGGCTATGGAGGATATGGAAGGTTAGTACTTCTAAATTTTCTTTCAAGATTCTGGTCGTGAAAGGTAGGCCGGTTGGGTAACAAGTCAAAATGGGTTTGGGTCTAAACAGGTAACCTTGTGATTCAAAATTGGTTGGGCCAAAACTGTTTTGTCTGTTTTGCATGTCTGTAAATAAATAGTATATAAGTATGATTAAAAAGAATAATATATTATATTCAATTAGGATTATTTAGAACATTGTTGTAACTTGGAAATATTTCAGTACACATTCAGACTACTTTTAAGTTTTAAACCTTTTGGTTCGTTTCATCTGTTGGGTTTATGGAGACTTGATAGTATAGCAATTTAGAAGGCTATTAAGGCAGGAGTCCTTAACTGTTTACGACAAAAGCAGCCGGCTCCTTAATTCACTTAGGCCAGGTTTGCTTGGTAACTTGGGGATCAAGTTATTAACCCTAATCTATGTATTATGTATAGTTGTCATGTACTTGTAATTCCTTAGAGAGATCAGAGTGTTGAGGCAGAAAGCTTTAATAAAATATCCTAGTTGAAGCCCGTGGATTAGTTCACACACATCGTGTGAGAAACCACGTTAAATCTCTCATGTTCATTCTTGTTATTCCTCGTTCTTGTGTGTGTGTAGTTTATTCCTAACATCATCTTAATATTCTATCCATTTGACCCTTTGTAAAAACCAAATATGACCCAAGTTTACTTGTCCATTTCGTAGATGAATATTATGTTGAGCTTAATTAGTACTGTTTTTAACCCTCTGCATTCCATTTTAATCCTATTATCTGAAACTGCGATTATAGGCTTGGACATAGAGAGCAAAAGGACGAGTTCAGTCCTCGCCGTGTTGACCTTTTCACAAAGCATAATCTTATACCTCCCGGTGCAGTGGTGTCTGCTGGTTCTGCCAACTCTGCAGTTACAGCTGGTATTGTCATCTTCTATCTTTTATTGTTGTTAAAAGAAGAAATGTTTTTTGCACATAATAAATTGGTATAAGCTTTATCTACATTTTAAGAAAATAGATACTGAAGAAGATTCTTGATGACATCATCATTTTCGTTCTGAGTGACAAATTTGTTTGTTCAGCTGGAGGGCAGTTGTACATGTGGGGGAAGATAAAGTCCACTGGTGACGATTCAATGTACCCTAAACCTCTGATGGATCTCAGGTTTCCATCTTCTAACTATTTTTTACTAACTTTTGATTAGATCGGCTATAAAGGGTGGATTGGGTGACAGATCAAAACGGATAATTTTTTGATGCGGGTCAAGTTGACCTAAATATTTGTTTCTCAAACATTTTATTTTATTTAATAAATATTAAGTGTGTTAAATATGATTATAGTAATCATGGAATTTCAGTAATAGCATAACTTCTTGAATAAACTGTTTTAGGAAACTCTACATTACAATTAAACTCTCAGCGACTTTTGACCCGTTTGTTCTATTTGACCTGTTTCCTTTTAAGCTATATTTTCACTTTATTGTTTCACCCTTTCATTAGTAACTGGTAATTTTTACATATATAAGTAGTTACATCGTTGTTCCTTTTGTTTATGTAGTGGTTGGAACATACGCTGTATGGATTCAGGCAGTATGCACCATTTTGTTGGTGCGGATAGCTCATGCATAAGTTGGGGGCATGCTCAATCTGGTGAACTTGGCTATGGACCTCACCAGCAGAAGTATGTTAGTTTGCATATAAATTCAACCTGCGTGTCTTCTTTCTCATCTTCTAATGTTTGCCAACATATGTGTGTTTATGAGTTGCAGATCTTCTGCAATCCCCAAAAAGGTTGACACCCTTGAAGGCATGCATGTTATAAGGTTAGTTCTCGGTTATATATACCTTAAGGTATTTGATAAGCATATCCCGCTTCTGATTATCCGAGTTCTTAAGGGTCAAATAATCAGTGTACTGGCTGCAACAAAATTAATTTACTTATTTATCCCTTTATGTCTAAGCTTATTTGAGAAATCTTTATTTCTATTTCACTGATCGTCTTTTTGTTTTATGCGAGAACGTCATTTTTTGTCTTTTATCTTGAAATTTATTGAATAATCAGATTTTGCCGAACACTTGCATATCTGATTAGTACACCCTTAAAAATCGTAGGCACACCCAAACACAATTCTTCTAAGCCAAGTTTCTTGTGGTTAAGGAACAGCCCGTTTTATTACAGCTGGTTCGATTTTGATTATTTAAGATTACATTGCCACTTCTGAAACACACATACTATGTGATTATCTTGTCACCCTGTAGTGTTGCATGTGGTTTGGCGCATTCCTTGGTGGTGGTTGACCTGACAAATGTTGCTGATCAACTTGAGCAGGTAACTATAGTGTAAAATGTAGTGTTGATTCTTCTATGTTTTATGATGTTGATTTCAAATTTATACATAGAAATCTTCAGTTTGCTGGTAAATATTCAGAGTCGACGATTTGAACCTGTTTGCTTATCCACAGGTCAATTTGGGTTGTGTTTCCTTTTCTTCTCAAATGGGTTACTATTTTTAAAGCTGAAAGAGGAATGGGTCAAACAGGATGTGTTGAACTTCAGCAAAAATCTTTTTTTGATGGTGGAAAACTTTCTTATTCATTTTATTAAAAGATTTAGATTGATTGTAAATAGATTGATTTTGGACATGGCTCAACCTGAGCTGACCCATTTGAGCCATTTAAAAAACTGAACTGTTTTGACCCGGACTCTTTTTCCCCAGTAGAGTCCTATCTTGCCACCTGCAATAATTTAATGAGCAGTTTACGTGACCTTTGGTTGTACTTTACAGTTTGAAATTTATGACGGCAATCCTGCGGGTGAAGAGGTTGAAGAACCCAGTATCGAACCATCATCCGTGAAGCAAACTAACAAAAAGGCCGCTGCAAAAACAACTAACAAGAGGAAGAAGAAATCTGAAGAATCTTCTGACACGGAGGATGAAAGTGTTCATGAAGATGATAACAGTAGTGACTCCGAAGCTAATGGTTTTGCTGAAAAGAAGAGTAAAAGGGGCGGGAAGTCTTCCGGCCGTGGCAGGGGCCGCCCTCCTGCAGCCGCCAAAGAGAGTGGTGCTGCACCGGTTAAGAGAGGAAGAGGAAGACCAAAGAAGGCATGAGCTGACCAATTTTGGGCTGGTGATAGTTTGTCCTTTCATACTAACTTTGTATTCCGATTCGTTTAGCATTTCGAACAACTGAGAGCTAACGGTTAGAGGATGATCAACCTTTTGTATCAGTTCTATTGCGAATTAATCTATTTTCGTCTTGGACGGTTTTTTCTTGAATTTGTTTGCGTACCCTTGGGATTGTGAAGTTTGCCCTGGTTCAACTCAAGTTAGGCCTAAGAGCTAGTTTTTCTGACCATTTGTTCTCCATTCTGTCTGTTCCGTACATTTGGTGCTTTTAGGCTTAAATCCATGTTCATTTACGGATTGATTATATATCGATTATTTTTCTTATATTATTAAATTAAATTTGAACAAAGCTTTGAAATAAATTATAAAGTTTTGAATACATTATATAAAAATGATATTAATTAATATGTACGGTTTTAATTAGTTACTTGAATTTATTAGCATCAACAACAATACCCAATCATGTCAAAGACGAGATATGCAGAATGTGATATGTAAACAGTCATATTCGAGGTTTTGAGGGTAAAAAGATTGCTTCCAAAAATACCTTTAACAATAGTGCATGTATAAAAATATGTGGCATGCAACTGTCAGTGTGTGTATGTATGAATATAAGAAAATAGTGTATGTCATAAGAAAAAGAAAAACATATCAAATGGGAATATTGCCAGCATTAGTTCAGTTGGAAGTTTAAAGGGTAATAACACTAACTCGGTTAAACTTTAAGATTTTACCATTTCGAATAAAAAAATTAAGTGATAAAAACAATAAATCAACGGAACTTAAAGATTTTATCATTCAAGAAATAAGTTAAATAATTTAAACAATTATTGTTTCAAAATTTAGGATTATATCTTTAAAAAAAAAAAAGTCAAATGATTAAACCGTATTTTACAAATAACATACAGGTTACGTATATATAAACTCTAAAATGAAAAACAAATAATATAAGGAAAAAAAAAAGATCCATATCCATTTCCTTGAACCCGTTTAGATCCGACCCAACCCATCTATACATCACGAGTTCCCATTTCTCATACAAAATTTGAGGGTTTATAAACAAACCCTAGTTTGCCTTTCTTCCGTCCGTCGTCTCACCATCAAAACACACACACACACACACACACACACACACACTAATTTCATTATTCCAAAAAATAGAAGATGGCTGACGATGATTACGATATGGACACAGGAGGGTAACATAGTTAAATAAATTCTTTTATTTTTCTCTCAATTATATTAATTTCTATTTGTAATATATAATAATTAAACTTTTTTTTTAATTTTTTTTAGCTACGAAGATGAGCCAGTGGAACCTGAACTCGATGTAAGTTTTTTTGTTTTTTTTTATATTAATTATGATATGATATTTGTTTATAATTATTATATATTAAAATTGTTGTTGATATTTATAATTGTTGTTTTTGGCCGGAGGTCCTTCTAGAAGTAGTCATCCCACCTCCCCCGTACCCCATTATGTCGGGATTGAGTACAATTGTTGTTGATATTTATAATTGTTGTTTTTGGCCGGAGGTCCTTCTAGAAGTAATCATCCCACCTCCCCCGTACCCCCTTATGTTGGGATTGAGTACAATTGTTGTTTTTGGTCGAAGGTCTTTTGGGGGCGGTCTCTCTATCTTTGGGTAGAGGTAAGACCGTCTACATCCCACCTCCCCATACCTCGTTTATGTTGGGATTGGGTACAGTTGTAGTTTTTGTTGTTGTTGTTGTCGTTGTTGTTGATATCTATAATAATGGAATGGAATGAATAGGAAGGGGCTGAAGAAGAGATAGACGGAGGAGGAGATAAAGAAGAAGAAGATATAGGAGATCCGGTTTTAGGTGATAATGATGAAGAAGCTGAAGCCGCTGCTGTTGAGAAACCAAGGAAAACAATCAAATATATGACTAAATATGAAAGGGCTAGGATTTTGGGTACTCGTGCTCTCCAAATTAGGTCGCTCTTTCTTTCTATCTTTCATTTGTGACCTTTTTCATTCATTTATTGTTGACATTATTATTATAATAATAATAATTTGAAAAGTTCAGACCTTGTTTAGATTGAACACATGTTCAAATAGTTGGATTTCAGATTGAAAACAGAAAACGGAAAAACCCATTTTAATGAGTAATTTTTGGAAATGGAAAACTGTTTTCGGAACTTAGAAAATGGAAACAACTAAACTAGTCTCGATGTTGGTTGATATGACGCAGCATGAATGCTCCAGTGATGGTTGAGTTGGAGGGTGAAACTGATCCCCTTGAGGTAATTAGTTCCTTACTATATCTCTCTGATGAATGCATATGGATTTATCATTTATTGATTATCATTTTTTACCTTGAAATTGACTATTACGACAAATTAAAGAAACACAACTACATTCTCACATTATCTTCATTGTTACCAATACACCTGCGTATTGAGTTATCTTTATTCTGCATAACATATTATCATTTGCAAACACATATTTAAACACCCCTGATATTTCTATCACAAGATACGTTTTATCTATGAGTGTGTTTGAGCTGCTCTCAATCTTTTTGGTTTGTTTGTTAATCCACCTAATCATGTCTTATTTAGCATTTCCTGTGGTATATATTCATTAAACTTATATGGGATTATCTGGGTATTGGGAAAAAGCTATAACAGATATATGTGAAATGGTGACACGTGAGTGTGCTAATCGACTTTTACATCTATCTATTTGGTTTCGGATAAAACAGCCGACAATTACTTCTCAAACTGAGTTTAAGGGTTCTAAGATATTTAACCTTTTCTGCTATTATAACTGGATAAGTATATAAGTTTTTAGGATACAGATCATATATCTCCAGTGCTTTTGACTATCTGTAGCTTTCTTGTTCTTGCTATATCAATAACTGTAGGTACTTGATCATTGGTTGTTTTTTTTTTGTTAAACTTTATTGTTATTTATTATGAACTATGTAGTCATACTGTCAATTAATATATATTTAGCCGAGTGTATGATTTATTGTCTGCATCCATTTTCTAGACATAATTCGTAATAATAGCCCTTTCTAATTTCAGTCGACTTGACTTGACCTAGTGTAAAATGTTTAAGTGTGGTGCCCACCTTTAAAGATATAATCGAGGCTATCAGAAGAGGTTTAACAACATGATTCACAAAGGGTTATCAATTTTGTTCTAGCATGCTACATGCCTATATTGCACATGAGAGTTCACATTTGAGTTACTTTTCTAAGTCCAACATAACACCAATCGTTTGTGCCAAGAATGTCTCTGTAGAATTAAAAATCAGTGAAGATTGGTATGGAGAGGTAACTAGGAGAGATTATGTGAAAATTTGTCATTTGAGTGGGCTAATCTAGTTTCAATAAAAGGATTTAGGTGGTTATATTCATTGGCGAGTTTTGACCAGCTTCTCCTTTTCTATTCTTGTTCTCACTTCTGCAGAACATTTTTTTTTTTTTTGAACGGGGAACATTTTTTTTTAATACCAGTTAGTTCTTGTTTTCACTTTTGCTGGACACTTTTTTTTATACCAGTTTATGTAACAAGTGTTGTACTAAATAGGTTGAAAGTTGACGTGTCCACCTTGAGTCGTAGACTCGGGGCGCTTAAACATCTTTTTTATTCTCTGTGTAGGGTAAAAGGCTTGTATGTATCCATGAATTTTTATCTTTTGTCTTGAATATTTATGAATTAACTGAACTGGGTTTGTTTTTTGTTTTTTGTTTTACTTTAGATTGCTATGAAGGAGCTTAGACAGCGGAAGATACCCTTCACCATCCGTCGGTTCCTGCCTGACGGA
>JAOXNX010000032.1:7381911-7392499 GCA_028566075.1 Solidago caesia
TAATCATCATCGTATAATCATCATTTTCATCTTTCATTTTCATAACATAACAACATTAGCCAAACACCAACAATAAGATAACTAGTTTCCTATCCCCCATTCCAACATATACATTGTTATTGAGTTTGACCCATTTCACAAAAATCTCATTTTACATATACATCACAATTATCCATCTCAATATGGACATAACACAATATTTCTCAAAATCATCATTTTTATCATTTGGCTATCACAAGCCATCATTATCAAAATCATCACCCAAACTCAATAACAACATAATCACAACAATGGAAATGGGGAAAACCAAATCAACAATACATAGTCACTAATTGACCATACTCTAGGTTTCCAATCTCAACATAAATATTCCAACTAAAAACCCCCAAATCAATTGGGTTTCTAAGAACCCTAAATCTCAAAACAAGTAACCAAAGAAGGATTCTTACCTTATAGAAATAACAACAAATCCTAGAATTGGAAATCACAATTTCTTCTTCTTCCTTCCTTGTTAAATCTCAACATACCATACACACATGCACACACACACACCAAAAACCCCCAAATTAATTGCTATCTTTTCTTGGAGCTTATTATTGTTATTAACACTTATGGAGATTATTATTATTACTAGAGGAGATTATAAGATTAGATGAAAATAAGATTGATAATGGCTAGAGAATGATTTAGAAGAAGAAAGATTGAAGAATGGTTTAGTTGGAAGTGGAGGAAGGATGAATTCATCAAAGAAATGTGTCTGCCAACTTCTCCACATGCCATGCCATTTTAAAACATATGGGGTATTATACCCGCTATCCACTAAGGTTCCAACTAATTAGATACCGTATCTCAAATTTAAATGATAGGAAATTAATTTAAAATCAAAACTACAATAAAGGTTATTTTATTATTCTTTTAAAAATTGGGATGTTACATTGATTCTTTCAAAAGAATTTTAATTTTTTTTTAATCATGATGTCCTACTTGCTTTGCGAGCAAACTAATCTCAAAAGCTGAGCCCGGAGTCAGAGCAATGAACCTCTGTGGCCATTAGGGTATCGTTTTTTTTTTTAAAAGAACCAGGGATTGAACCTGTAACCTTCAGGGAGTTTCACCCTTTTGGAGATACATGCTCAATCAATAAACCACCCCTAGTGGTTTTCTTTCAAAAGTTTGATCATTCACATTAAACCTTTTTCATATTTCTACGGTTTTAAAAAAATAGGTTACTCTTTTATATAAGAGTAAAGAAAAAAAAAAATGGAAATGGCCATCTCACTTAAAAATCATTATTATCACAAAGACATACTTTAGAAACCCAACCCAACCCAACCCAACCCAACCCGGCCCATTCCATATCAATTGGCCCATCTCACAGTCTCACACCAAATCCTAAGAAACACCCATATACTCTTTCTCCTTCTATAAACACAAAAACCCTTTTTATTACTGCCGTTTTTCTTCAGCAAACATCTTCTTTTACATATCATCACATCATGGTTAGTCTCCATTTCTCTGAATAAATATTCCCCAATATTTATATATTTATATATATTTTTTAATTAATAAACCTGTTTTTTTTTAGGCCCCAAAGAAAGGTGGAAAGCCAGTTGTTGCCAAGAAGAAAACCGCTGTATCATCTCTATCTCTTACTTTTAGAAATATATTTAGTTATATATATATATGTGTGTGTGTGTGTATAATTATATAAGTTTTCAAGTTAATTGGTATGATATGTTTGTGTATGTATGATTTTTATGATATTATTAATTTGTGTATGTAAATAGGTTAAGGTAGTGAACCCATTGTTTGAAAAAAGGCCGAAACAGTTTGGGATAGGTGGGGCATTGCCACCAAAGAAGGATTTGCATAGGTTTGTTAGATGGCCACAAGTTGTTCGTATTCAGCGAAAACGGAGGATCCTCAAGCAGCGTTTGAAGGTCCCCCCTGCCTTGAACCAGTTTACCAAAACCCTCGACAAGAATCTCGGTATGAATTATCGTGTCGTGTTGCTTAGTTTTATGTATGTTAGTAGTGTTTAGTAGATAGGTGAAGAATGTGTATGTTATCGGGGACAAAATTTGTTTATTTGCCGGCATATTTGATTGATTAGTATTTTATAACATGCTAGAATATGCGAGTAGGGAGATATTTTACTGGTAATGCACATTGCACAAGCTTTAAAAACTGTCATTTTCTGTAAAATTTTACGGACGGCGCAAGAACGATACCCAATCCCGTATAGGGGAGGTGAGATGTAGTCATGTAGACAGTCATGACCTCCGGCAAAATTGTGTGTTATAAAAATAAGTGGCATGCATGTGTTAGTGTGTGCATGTATGTATATAAGAAAATAGTGTCACAAGGAAGAAAAAACATACGGCATATAAAAGGTATTTAAACCTATAAGCATATAAAGCATAAAAAATATGTATCGGAGGACAAGTATGTTGATATAGCTTTAAACAAGGTTGCCAGGAATGTTAACAAAGTGTAACTAAGGATTTGATAAAACAGGTATCGCTATTCTAAGAATTCAATCCTTGTTTCAGCATGATTTGTAATTACAACTGGCAAGTGTAGAAAAAATCAAGTATTTTGGCTTGCTTGGTTGATTGTGATTGTATTGTTGTCAGTTTTCTACATCTTATACGTTGCTACTTTTTAGTTGTCTATAAGCTTTAAGACGTCTTTTAGCCAAATGCTTTTATATGAATAATAGTGAATTGATACTCTTATATGATGCAAACAGTTCAGTGGAGATCATATGTATTTGTTTGTTTCTTACTATGTTATCAATAGCGGTGCTATAGGGGTTAGCGGTCCTCAAGCAAAATAGCGGTCAAAATAGCGGTCCCGCTATTATCGGCGCTATTTTACCAATATCGGTGCTATAGCGGTCCAAATAGCGGTAAAATAGCGGGTGCTATAGCGTTTTTTTATTTTATTTTTAATTTTTGGCCCAAACTTAAAGAAACACTAAATTTTGCAAGTATTAACACTAATGTTTCAAATATTGACACTTTTAAGCTTGACTTTTGATATTTATATTAAGTATAAAGTATTAGTTATTATATATATATATATATAAATGTTGCATAATATTAAAATTACCGCTATACCACCACTATAACCGATATCTCAAATATCGGTCCTCGACCGCTATAACCGCTATTTTCAGTATTAACTACTTAGGTTTCTTAAACCTCTTTAGCTGATCCGTATTGTGCCTTGTTTTACCTTGATCTGTTTTGCAATGAGATTTAAGCTTCTTGAACAACTTTAACTTAGGAATGTTATCCACTAAGTTTACCGCTTCATATTAATATTAACAAGTGAAGATTCTTAGATCATGAGCTGCCATATAAAAGTTGTATTTGTGATATGCAGCTACTAACCTGTTCAAGATGATGCTTAAGTACCGGCCGGAGGATAAGGCTGCAAAGAAGGAACGCCTTAAGAAAAGAGCCGAGGCTGAGGTTGAGGGAAAGCAAGTTGAATCCAAGAAGCCCATTGTCGTGAAGTATGGTCTGAATCATATCACTTATCTTATTGAGCAGGTCGAAAGTTGTTTTTTTGTTTACCTGTTTTATTATTTTTATGTTCTTTTGGCTTTGCCTTTTATAATACTAAAACCTTCATTGTATCTGATCTCAGAACAAGGCACAGTTAGTTGTCATTGCTCATGATGTGGACCCCATTGAGTTGGTTGTCTGGCTACCTGCCTTGTGCAGAAAGATGGAAATACCATACTGCATTGTGAAAGGAAAATCTCGACTTGGAGCCGTAAGTCTTCTGATATTTATTTTTTGTTAGAGGTTGCAAGATGGATCGAATGTCTGTGACTAAAAAGAGTCATTCTTGTTTGGGTTGAAATATGCCGGGTTGGGTTTGAGTAGGCTGCTAACACTTTCCGTCTTTTACAACTATTTATAAGTACTTGATTTTGCTAATAATGTTCGATTAAAATAATTTTCAATTATATTTTAAATTGCTTAATAAAATGGTTGGGATGTATGCTTTGAAAGTGAACCTTGGTGACTTTTTTACTTGGTATAGTGTTTTTATTCTATCCAAATTAAATTGGTCAAACTTGCCATATCAAATTTATGTCTTCCCAGTCCTAAAGCTCCACTATTTGTTTTTAACAAATTATTTGCTTGCATCAGATTGTTCACCAAAAAACTGCAGCGGCTCTGTGCTTGACCACTGTCAAGAATGAAGATAAAATGGAGTTCAGCCGAATATTGGAGGCCATCAAGGTTTGCTTGCTTGTTTATCATCTGTTAGCTTAGCTTTTGTACTGAACATGAACCGTTTATTTGAATCTAACGTATATTGTTTGGTGTTATTTTAGGCCAACTTTAATGACAAGTACGAGGAGTACAGGAAGAAATGGGGTGGTGGTATTATGGGTTCCAAATCCCAGGCGAAATCAAAGGCAAAGGAGAGAGTTATGGCCAAGGAGGCTGCTCAGAGAATGAATTAGATCCTTTTGATAATATGTATTGTCTGCATTTAAGGTTATCAGAGATGACTTCGCGATTAGGAAGTTTTCTTTATTTTAAAACTGTGTTCCGTTGCTTTGAACTTCTTGAAATTAAAATACATGGTGTTGGGACTTGCTTATTTCAGTGTCAGCTTATTCCATTTTGGTTTGAAAAAAACCCATTGGCTCGTTTTTTTTTTGGCTTTTCTTGAAGACACTTTAAAATGTTCGAAAACACAAGCGAACGATTTCATTTGCACATCAAAGATTGTATCTCGGCAAGTAAAAGCCAACTAAAGAATGTTATCGCGTACTATTTGACCAACTTACACAAGAATACAAGATGCGATAGAGAACCATATTGG
Source organism: Solidago caesia (assembly GCA_028566075.1). NCBI lineage: Eukaryota > Viridiplantae > Streptophyta > Magnoliopsida > Asterales > Asteraceae > Solidago > Solidago caesia. The sequence continues at coordinate 7,386,766 of JAOXNX010000032.1, forward strand.
AAAGGACAATGTTTGGCTACTATGAACCATCACGAACCAGGGATGCTGGTTCTTAATAACATTATGCACATAAATGTCTGGTGAAAGGGTTATTGAGCCTTCAAATTAGAATCCACTAATTAGGTCATTTTGAACAGGCAGACCTAAAATGGGTTTAAATGGACATCAGGTAGAAAATGTAGATGAGGACGATGAAGACTGGTGACTTCAAAGTGGTAGTTTTGCTGCATCCTTTTGGAGGGGGAACATCTTGGAGGGAATGGAGGCGTCGGTCGGCAGTGGTTGTGTTTCAGGATTGATGTTCCCCAATCCCCATCGTCTTATGATGGTCAAGTATTTGTATGTTTGCCACAATTTCTAGATCAAAGTAGACGAGTGAAAGTTAAAAACATCAGATCATAATATTGAGTTAGAGCTATTACATTGCTATCTACGACTTGACAAACACTTTTTCTATGGCACTTTTTCCACCTTATTTTAATGTGATTGCGTACCATCAGTCCTATACATTCATAACGAAGTCTGTAACTTTTCCATAATACTTTTCCAAAGTGGTGGTTTATAGACTCGGGATCTAAGTATGCTCTACAGCAGAACGTTTTTGCAGCAGCAGTTAAAAACGTCTGTTTAAAGTAACGATCAAGATCCAGTGGTGAGTCACATAGCACAAGTTGTACAAGTTCTTGCATTTTGGACTCGACCTGGAAACCTATTGATGTACTTTCTGTTTAACTATTCTACACGTGTACAATGCAACATCAAATCAAAGGAGTGCTTTAACTATGAGGTTATGAGGTTATGAGGAGGCACATTTTGTCATGGAGGATAGACGTTGGTATTAAGGATGAGACAAGGGCTCCTTGCGTAGCCAGATAAATGTCATATATATACAGTGAGAATTTAGGGAAAAAGTAATATAAATTATTCTAAAAAGGTGATAACTTCTTTAATTTTCTAGTCAAATATTTGTATTTATATACTCACATTTTGCCTACAAAAACTTGGCAAAAAGGCAAGAAAAAAAATCATGAATCTGCAAAACCTTTGCATCTTCAACTACTGTGTCTAACATTTCGGATCACTTGGATAACTAAGGCTATACATCATATACGGGTAACCTCTCCTCAATAATAACGCGGCATATAGGGCACTTTTTACACTTTACAGAACACGTGCTGCAAGATATAGATTGAAAATGTCATGATAACAATTAGAGACGGATAAAAGAAAAGCGCAAGTATTAATATAAGTACCTGCAAAGAATCCGATGCCGACAGGGAAGGAGTACTATGCTTAATTGTCTTTCAAAGCAAACCCGGCACAGAATTTTTTCCTGGCATAATGTTTTCAAAGTGCAACAAGATTTACAACCCATTAAAACAGAGGAAATTAGGGGTATAGGAATAGGACCTAATAAATACTTTCCTGTTTTCACGCGTTACCGGCCAAACCGCCAGAACACCTGCTAGGATTGTTCATCAGGATAAAACAGAACTGAACCAGGACCAAAATGATCCAAATCACTTCAGTACCAGTCCAGTTCTGGTTTACAACCAGTTCAGTCCCAAACAGACAATATTAATAAAAACGACATTATTTCAAGTTTAACATATTTATGAAGCAAGTAAAAAAAACACCAGTCTCGTTTTTGTTCTGGCTCTGGTTCATAACAGGTCTCAAAATTGTTTTCTTAAGCCTTTACAACTGAGAACCGGACCAAATATAGCCAGTACCATTCTACTCCAAGTTCACTTGTGTCAGTAACCCCTACGACCTACCCAATTTTCCATTTCTGAAAAGTATAGAAGTTCAGCAACAGAGCAACTAAAACTGAAGTAAAAGCATTATCAGCCAAGAATCAAGATTTAGAACTGTTACATTTTGGAGTCTTTCAAACTCTTGCAGGCTGAATTTTGTGGTTTCCATTTGCTCACCAAGAGCAGCCTGAAGTCTCCACACCTGAGAAGATGAATATAGCCTAAACTTGTAACCACGAATCCTAATGTTGATATGGTGTAAGAAGTAACAATGGTGTATGAACAAATTCAGGACAAGACTTGGATACACAAACAAAATAAAATGTGGTTTCTTACCTCCTGAGCAAGATCCTTTTTCGGCATTTTCTTTACTACTTCAGGTGAATATCCACAGAACGTGTTATAACTGCGCATACACAAACATATAAAAATGTCGAAACCCAGTTCCGGTATCACCACCGTGATTGTAAACAATTTCCATTTTACGGATTATATACCAATTCCATGTTGGATCTCCCCAACCCCAATATCAGTGTCAAGCGGCAGGTTTGAAAACACCATTACATTGGTCTTTCAAGTTTCTTGTGTTAACATTGCTGCTGCCTAAAGCTGCTAATTTTGACCGATTTATTTGATCAATTAGGGTTGTGTTTTTATCTCAAACAGGTTAAGTGGGTCCAACAAGGGAGAACCAGTTAAATGGGCCAAACAGGTTGAAAGTCACCCAAAGTCTACTTCTATTGCATAGAACCCCATAAATCATTTTATCGACATATTCAAATTATTGTTGAAATGATATTGTTTCCGTAACTACGATCAACGCATTAACTATATATATAAAAATGTTTAACAATACATAATATATCCTTAACAAATTTGAGCTATTACCTGACCTGTTTGTACTAAAAATGAAACCTGTTGGTCTGTTAAAACCCAAACCTGTTTTTACCAGTTTGCTTAACCTTCCTGACTCCCCACTTTTCTCCTTGACCGTTGACTGATTTAAGTTTGCTGGCTATTATTAGAGCTAATTGAAGGTTCACAGAAAATCGAATTGAAGTACTTATACGAACACTTGGTACACACTAAAACCCAGGTAAAGGAGTTACAATGTTGGAAAAAAAATCCTTTATATACAAAATACAAACACATTGGATAAATCAATCATATAACTTCTGTTGAAATCTTTTTCTCGAAGATACTTGATTACTTATTGTTGTGTTAACAGTACTTACCCCACAGCTCCATCATGGTAAAGTCGTGCCTGTTCTTCTCGACTTTCTTCATCAATGGATGACCAACCAAGCAACCTATGCATAAAATGAGAGTAATAAGTAGTATGAGTAAAACTTTGACTAAGGTTTGGTCAACACTTCATGGATTCTTCCAATGCCACATGATTTACCTAGAGCCATGGTACAAAAACCCAAAGAAGTCTCGAGCTCCAGCAGAAAACACAAAATATCTTCCTGTGCAGGCCCCATTATGTAAAAATAAGATCTTTTCCACCAATTTAGATCCAGAGAAAAGTACTACTGCTCCTTGCAGTAGAAGTAAAGGAGAGAAGACAATGGAAAGTGGGATATTACTAGCAGCAGCAGGTTTTTCCTGAAACTCGGGAAGACCATAACGTAAACAAAGATTATTCAAACTATTTAAAGAATATACTTGAATGATTCATTGCATATAAAGTAACCAACTTTCTTACCATAAAATCACTCAAAATTTCAAAATATGACTCAAGGAACTTTGCAATCTTGACAGCAGGTAATCAGTATCTAAGTGCCAATTCAGAACCACATTTAAAAAAGGCAACCTAGTTCTTTCTGATATCAGGATTCGAAAGTTTTTATTAAAAAAACCTTGAAACTTGAGGCTTTTCATCGAAGGTGACAGAAAGTTTAATGGTTTTTCTGGGCAAAAATATCAGATGGTTACCTTGTTATGCAATTAACCCATCACAAAATACCTCTAAGCGGATACAAAGCAGGATTTGAAATGCAATAACAAGAGCTTTCGTTATATGACCACCAATGTCTTGCAATCCACACATCCTATCCACAGAGATATCATCCGAGGAAACTACTAGGCCACTATTCCAATCAAGATATCGAATAGCCATTGAACTGCCTTCATGTGCTTGCGAATTTCTGTGAATCGCTGGATTAGACCACTTTGTGCAAACAAGAAATGCAAAGCACTCTGCAATTCTGTAGCCAATGAACTGCAACAAGTTAGCACATATTATAAGGGAACAAATTGCAATAAAAGGTGATGAACCGTCGGATTTTAATTTAGCCAACATTTTATTCCCATTTAGAAAAAGGCCCAAACTTTCAAAAATTTTGATAAAAGACCTCAAACTTCAAAAACAAATACTTGATTTAAGTCGCACTAAAGCCTCACCTGGGTCAATATTATGGTGTGGCATCTCACGTGTCAATAAGTTTGACCATGTTGACTTCTTTTTTGTTATACTTTTTTCAACATGATGCTAACATGGCTTGTGAAAACCTGTTAACTTAGAAGATTCCCATAAATTAAAACTGTAAAAAGTTCGAGCACTTTTTGTTGGTGCAAACAAAATGTTTTGCCCAATACAAAAATCAGAATTTTTTTTTTTTTTGTTAAAATGGTGTTATTTTTAACCTTTGTTAAAAAAAATGGTGTTTAAAATTTTAGGTGTTTCGAAAATAGGCATTCCGCATTTGTGAAATGCGGAGTTACTACACAATATTCCTTTCCATTCCGCATTTGAGAAATGCAGATTGTAATTTTCAAAAAAGTACCTTATATTCCGCATTTTACAAATGCATATTGCAGTGTGTTGGGCTTGGAAGTACCACAAAAGTAAAGAATCTTTTCGAAAATACAATTCGCATTTCTCAATTGCGGAATGGGGAAATAATTTTAGTCAATCCGCATTTCACAAATGCAGAATACCCATTTTTAAAACCCCAAAATTTCAAACACCATTTCTTTAACACAAATTGGAAAAAGCACCATTTTGACAAAAACCTCAAAATCAGACCACAGTTCATTATCTTTCTATGAAATTTGCAACAAGACTAAAACTTCTCCGACAGAAAGAAGACAATACCCGAAGTTTATGAACAGGTCCCACCATCCTAAAGCACCAATATTACCCATACCACCTGCTAATTAAACAAGACATGGTATAAGAACTTCCATTCAAAAATATGGAAAAGGATGATGTATAGGTAGACCACAATCACAAAAACTATTCCAATCATATGCTAACGGATGATAGGAAAAATTACCACATAGCTTCAAAAGGGTGAACAAGGTAGCAGCAATGAAAAAGATCATGGAAATACAAACCCAGAAGTGCTGAAAAAGTAATCGAAATGCAGTTGGTGGTTATCTACTAGTTGAAAGCAAGAATGATAACATATAATCCAATTACAAGAGTTCCATCAGAATATAATAACACAATATCGGGCACTGAAGTAAACTTTTTCATCAATTAAACTTACTGGAAGTGTCTCCCATATTGCATCATCACTCAAATTTTCTTCATCTCCTGGTAGTAAAGCCTTGCACATTCTGTACACAACACATGATATGACTTCAAACATGTTACATGCATAAATCAACACCAAAAAGCCTATAATGCATTTGGGAATCAGAAGTGGTTGTTTAAGTTCAGAAGCCCAACATAAAAGTTTAAATGCCATGTACACATTTTCTGTCATTACATCCGTCGTCAAAAATTGATGGAGAACTACTATAAGATTGCTAGTGGCACATAACACACTTATACAAATTCAAAGGAATAACATTCACTATAAATGGCCGTGTCGGTTTCTACAGGGTATAAATTTGTTAAATTCATTTACAACAATATAATTCATTCGGTCATTCCATTTTGGGATAATCACCTGTGAATGTACGTAACTATGTCAAAATGTTTATGTTATGTAAAGATCTTGTAAAATGTCTATGTCATGTAATGA
>JAOXNX010000032.1:7490007-7502671 GCA_028566075.1 Solidago caesia
AGGCTCATACGGGGTGAGTCGATGGGTATCCAATTGTGGTACCGGGGCTAGGGTTCCCCCCATTACCCTTTTTTTTTAATGCGGGTTAGCCTTATAATTAACGGATCAAACGGAAAAACAAAAATTTTTGTTAAAAGAAAATGGGTCAAATAGGCTGTAAAACGTCTTAAGTGTATCTTTAATGCATATATCACTTGGTACACTAAATGCTTATAACACCTATGGTTCACAAGTATTCCAGCCAACCCCCACCCAACCAGGCAACCATTACCAAACCCACCCAGAATTCATAGTGACAGATTACCCAAACCACCCATTTTGCCACTTCTACATTGAACATTCCTTCTTAGCACGTCTTACTGCTACAAATTCATGTTGAGTATGTGTATATTCCTTTTGAATGATAATACCGTAGCTGCTTGAACTTTTCAGGATGCAAAAGTAACAACTTTGGGAGTGATCCCAAGCATTGTAAGAACATGGAGAACAAAGAATATCACAGCTGGCTTTGACTGGTCCACCATCCGGTGAGTATTTCTTCTATCTTTGACGTTTTGGGGTATTGCTGATTCCTAACTCTAGTATCTAGAGATGGCAAATTGAATCCATTAACTGATGAATGAGTCTGTTCGGGTTACATTTTATGTTTAATGGGACAGAAGCTTATATTTTATATTCTGGACGCAAAAGTTTTGATGCCTAAGCTCTCCAAAATTATTGTATTAATAATTCTGTATAATTATGGATAATAATATACCTTCTCTAGTCATATTTGACACAGTTTATATAAAAAGTGTAATTTTTGACGAAAAGTATTACAATCAGACTTGAACTATACCAAGGGATCTCATTTTCACCCCCACCTGCCTTTTCCCCCCTATACTTCAACTTCTTGTATTATTTATTCTCTAAGCCGAACTCGTGACATATTATTTAATTTGGTAGGTCCTTTGGATCAACTGGTGAGGCATCTAATGTGGATGAATGCCTTTGGCTGATGGGAAGAGCTCATTACAAACCGGTCATTGAGTATTGTGGTGGCACAGAGATTGGTGGTGGTTTTATTATCGGATCACTACTGCAGCCTCAGTGTTTATCTGCTTTCAGCACACCAAATTTGGGATGTAATTTGTTTATTCTTGACAAGGATGGAATCCCTTTAGTAAGTAGAGTTTTTCCTTTCATTACCAACAATCTCCCCTAACCCAATGAAAGGGTTTGGTTCGGAATATGTTTATCTTTGTGGGTCAACTGGTAAATCTTAAAAGTTTTCTTAAAGAAACGGGTCAAAAAGTAATAAAAGAAGTAAAAACAAAAGTAATTTGGGCCAACTCTCCTCATTTTGGGACCGATAAAAGAGCTACCCATTTGATCAGTTACCCAACCCGAACGCTCACGCATTTACCTACCCTAAGCACAAAAGTATTTGTAGGTTCAATGATTGACTTGCTGCTATAAAGAATATGTGTTGTTTGACTTGTCTTAGCCATTTTCATAAATTAGTTGTAATTGGCTTTTAATCCGTTTGATTACTGTATCTTTGTTATAGCCACCAAAGGTACCTGGGTTTGGTGAATTGGCTCTTAATCCCCTCATGTTTGGAGCATCAAGCACACTACTAAATGGTAACCACTACGATGTCTACTTCGAAGGAATGCCTTCTTTGAGCGGGAAGGTAAACAAAAATTTTAACTTGAAGCATTACGTGGGGTTTGAACTCACTGGATCTTTTCATGATAGGTCCTAAGAAGGCATGGTGATGTATTTGAGCGTACATCTAACGGATACTATCGTGCCCATGGTCGTATGGATGATACCATGAATCTTGGAGGTATTAAGGTATGGCATTTTCTTCTGTAAGTGATGACTTTCTGAAATGAAAGTTGATTGTATTGGACCCTTTTCGCGGTTTTTATAGTACTTTATGTAATTGTTGAGCATAGTTTCTGTTTTCATCTAAAGATTTGCGAACAGATCAATTCAAGGATGTCAACAATCAGCCATTTTGATTATAAACATCTAAATTCAAGAATGTCAGCAATATTTATATACTGTTATGAAAAAAATCTTGCAATTCATAAATCACACATTAAATTTTATATTAAAGACTTTAAAAGTTTAAACATAACGTGTTTCGGGTCAATCCAACTGGCCCATTTTGCTACTTGTGAGACCTATTTTAAGATTGAAAATGGGTGGTTGTGCAGGTAAGTTCAGTCGAGATTGAACGTGTATGCAACTCAGTTGATGACATAATCCTTGAGACCGCTGCCATAGGTGCTATACCGGCTGGAGGCGGGCCACAAACGTTGGTAATTGTAGTTGTTTTTAAAGATACCAATGTTTCAAAACCCGACCTAAATAAGTTAAAGGAGTCGATGAACGCAGCTTTGAGAAAGAATCTCAACCCTTTGTATAAGGTATCATTATCGTCAGTTTAGAACTACTAGTACTTTATCGAGCATTCGAAGGACTTTGACATCTTATGAACTACAGTTCTAACTTTCTGGTTTTCAGGTTTCTGATGTGGTGCCCTTTCCATCACTTCCTAGGACAGCAAGTAACAAAGTAATGAGGAGGGTTCTGAGACAACAGTTGACTCAAATTGGTCAAAATGGCAAGGAGCAGTCTGCGTAAAATAGACACGAACTATGTGTTGATTCTCGACTCTAAAAACTAAAATTGATTGATTTTGTATTGAGTTGAATACTCGAATAAATTTGATTCTTATTGTAACTTGTCTTTGGGTACCACTCTATGAAATTAGTCCGGATTCAAACCCGTGATTTATTTCCACAAAAGTCGTCCATAATGACCCCACAAAGCATTTACGGTGGGGGACTGATGCAAGTTGATTTAAGACCAACCGGTTAAACACGTCAAATATTGATATTTATTTTCTTTGTTATAAAACTGAATCGATCATAATACATTGTAAATCTTGCTTAAACATATCACAACACAAAGTTTCCTTCATGATATATTATTGGGATGGTTTTGTTTTATCATTCCAAACATATCCTCTTCATCGATCTCCTTTCACACATTTTTTTTTATCTCAAAAATTGGATTTTAATAAATTGACAATTAGGGAATATGTATTTGGCACATTTTGCATTGGATTTCGATGAATTAGACCTTATTACTTTTATTATCAATTGTTTTAAAGCGATAAATATAATTTTATGGTATTAACTATTTTAGGCCTTTTAAATGACTAGATATAAATACATTACCAGTATGTCATGTAATTTATTTTTAATTTAATGATGTATAAATATATCAATTCATAAATAATTTGAATGTGTCGTGGCCCATTGATAAGGTCCATTGATAAGGTGTTGTTTTCAGTTCTAAAAGTTAATAAATAAAAAAATTAGTTTTTATGTTGTAACATATTTTAAAGTTGTTGTGAATATATTTGTTTATTACTCTAAGATGAAAATAGTCGCATTCTGGTGGAAATAGCAGACCACCTAATGTATATGTGGATGCAATTATGCATACGAGGTAAATTTGTGGCCTTTTATTTTCACCTCTCAATTGAGGCAACCATGTATGGGCCACCAGGCAATTGAGACGAACCCGGAGGCAATTTGGGTAACTCCGAAGGTAATTAGGGCGACCTATTTTCATCCATGGTACAAATAGCAAGGCACTAAATAAAATTGCATTTATAACGCGCACATATCCGTGTGGAGCCTATATCCTAACGCACGATGATGGATACGTTATTGAATTTATGCGTCAAAAGCCTCAAAAATTGTTATGCCCTTATTTTAATAATTCGAATCCAATGAATTATATATTCGCTTTCTATTGCTACCATTAATGTGGCTATTGCCACTAAACCTCAAATGGGGCTACTTTAGTCACCCCAACTGCCAAATGAGAGTCTCGTCATTTGGGTTTAATGTCACGTCATTCATTAATTTGGGTTTAATGTCACATCATTCATTAATTTGAAAGTTATTAATATTTTAATATGTTAATTAGTTATTTAAAATTTACATTTTAGCTTCATAACTTATTACTTGATTTAAGACTCGTGTCAACACATGAGTTGTTTATAATATTTATTAAATGATCATAATTAGATTTCTTTTGAGATGGATAATGTAAATTAAATAGGAGAACTCAATTTGAATATTTTAATGTGTTGTTATTAACTTATTTTAGACTAATAATCAAATAAAAATTTGTTTAGAAATTTATTGAAAAAAATATATTGCATTCATGTTATTAAAAGTTATGATATATACCTACTATATTACATATTTATAACGATAAGTATATTTAAGTTTTGTAATATTTAAACTATTAAGTTGTGTAATATAGGCCCACTAATGGAACCTAATTCGCTATAACAATCTGGCGTTGATACCAATCTGTCACACCTCACTTAAGCGGAATTACGTGGAATTTGATTTACTGAAATCACAACATAAATTGCAAGCAAACGACCTTTAAATGAGACGTTTGAAAATCTCATTACCATAATTCCATTGTTTTACAATGGATAAACCGAGTTCACAATAATCGTAGATATTTGAAAACATGCTATTATTAGCAAAATAAAGTGTTGAAAAATCTCTAATCCAAAAGCTTCTTTCATGCATTGTGACTCCAAAAGTATACACTCTAACATATGCTCCATATATAGATTTCAAGTCCCTAAAAATTACATGATAAAATACGTGAACAAGTTGGTGGGCTCATAGGGCTACACAAATATATCATGAAACACGATTTCACAATGATAAAACAATTGTTTAAAAAACAATTAAAATGTTATGCTTATTCCTTGAATCGATAACTTAACCATGTAATATTTACCCCTCTTATGCTACTTTTGGCTATTACATCATGCTCAAATTCAAAGATGACATTTAAATTGATATGTAACAAAGATGACAGATCAAAAAATATTACAGCATATATCGTCTACAAAGAAGTATCACAAAAGATTAAATAGAATATATGATTTCAATGTTTCAGAATTACATTATTTTATTTTGTTTTTAGTTACATTCTTTACATTTAAATTTATCAGTTTGTTTTTTCATATATATTTGAATTTACAAGGTTTTTTTTGGTTACGTATATTTAATAATTCATTTTATCTTGAAAATGTCGTAAACCTCTTGTGTATTTGACACGAGCTTAAATCTAGTATATACTATTTTCTTATATACATGCATACTCATACTAACTCTTGCATGCCACTTACTTTTAAGCACATACTTTTGTCGGAAGTCATTCTGGAAACAATTTCTTTACCCACAAATAGAGGTATGACTATCTACATCTTACCTCCCCCATACCCTGCCGTTGACGGGATTGTAATTTGTTATTGTTGTTATAGATGGTAACAAATTAAAGGTCATATGTATGCGTCTCTTTTTAACATTTTTTTCTTGAATGTGAACTCCACGATTTTATGACAAAGATTCAATAAAGGCAAAATTAATCAAGTTGTGAATGTGTTTTTACATTGTTCTTGATTTACATTCTTGAAACATGTATTTATTAGTTACATCCTTATACTTCCACAATCATATAATTGCATTATTATTTTGTTAAATACTTAAATAGAAACCAAGTTGATGATAGTTTTAACTTTTAAGTGATAAAACTAGAAGAAAACAAGTTGATGGAGATAAAATTAACCATCTCTACCCCTATTGGTCATTTATAGTATAAGTATGTTAGAACTCAACGAGCATGTCTCTTCTTTTTTTTTTTAACGACCAACAAACATAAAACCCAGACTTTCATCCGGGATAGCCCAATGACCAAAGGTTACCACTATCGTGGGCCGAAACCCACAGCTGACCACTATTCCAACCGAATGGAAACGAGGCCCAACAAAATGTACCAATTTCAAGAAAAACCTCACAAAGGCTTAGCTAAGGATTGAACGGGCCTTGTTGGAAAAACATGTGTGTCTCACCATTCCAAGTCTCCAACTGTGGGACATTGACAAGCATGTATCTAAAAAACGTTTGGTCTAGCAGTATTTGTAATTCACATAAATAAATTAGACATACATGTTTTTATATTATAGTAGAGATAAAGATACTATTAGTATATAACTATATATCATTAATGGTATTATGATTGTTCAAATACATAAATAACATATACTCTAGATGTGTAACTTTTTTTTTCATATTTTTATCAAGATTAATGATGGATAAGTGTATGAAATATATTAAATTAAACTTGTTTCGTTTTGTTATTTTGTGTATTCAACTTTTAAACTAATAATACATGTATCAAAAAATTTTATTCATTGCTATTCTATGTAATTGGTTACCTTTGAATAATGTAATAAGTATTTGTGCAGACATGACAACTATATAAGTTGTTACGTTATTTGTTATGTCATCAAAACTGGCATTACAATATCGATTTATAAGTTATAACATGTCAGGTACATATAATAGATATGAGGTAAAAGTTTAATGCATAAAATAAATGTTTTGATTTTTATTTTTTTTAATACATAGACTAATTAGACAATAAAACTTTAATACTTTTATGCACTGAATACACATTGTTATATGTTATATTTTACGGAGATACTGCGTTGATTGTTTTATTTCATATTTTATGGAGATACTACGTTGATTTAATTGAATTATTTTAATATTTTGAATTAAATTAATTTTATAATATCAAGCCTGTTACACGCCGAATTAGTGGAGTAATTAATAATGCTACACATATAAAATGTTTGAATCTGTGTTAAACACAATGATTGCATAATACTAGACGAAATGTCCGCGCGATGCGGCGGTGATGATGACGGCGGCGGCGTTGATAGCGGCTGTGTGGTGGTGGCGGCGACGGGTGGTGGTGGTGGCAGCGGCGAGTAGTATATGTTATTGATGTAAAGGTTATTGATGTAAAAGGGGCAATGTAGTTATTTTAAGATTTAAAGGGTTAATGTTGTAAGTTAATTTCATTAAGGGTATTATAAGTATATTAGTGAAGATTTTAAAATAATAAGTAAAAGAAAGAGATATTTTGGGTAGTTTAAAGTTGTAATTTGAGAAAAGAGGGGGGTTGATGCATTATAAAATAGTACTAGACAGAAGTTCGCGCAATGTGGCGGCGATGGAGGTAGCGGTGATGGTGGTAGTGGCGGAGGTGTGATAATGGCGGCGACGGGTGGTGGTGGCGACGGTGGCGGTAGTGTGGTTATTGATATAAAGGTAATTAATGTAAAAGAGGGTAGTGTAGTTATTTTAAGAGTTGAGTGATAGATGTTGTAAATTGTTTTTCTAAGAGTATTTTAGGTATAAAAGTTAATTATAAAAGAAAGAATTTTGAAAAAACGAGGGTATTTTACATATATTTTCACACTTAAATACGGCTCAAAAATTAAAAATGGGGGTGAGGTAGAAGTAAAGATAGATTGTCGATTGTTGTTTTTCTTAAAAAAAATTCCTGTCCAATAATGCTTTAACACTATGCCTTTTAGCAAAAATATTTATATGTTTAAAAAGATGACAAAAGAACTTAAATTTTTGTATTTCTTACATATATTTTCACACTTAAATACGAGTAACAAGCTAAAAGAAAACACTATAAAATAGATGTTTACACTGCAAAATGAGAAAACCCAATGAAATATCTTCATAATAAAAAGATAAATAAATTGATTAAATCGTCTTTAATTGTAAATTGTAAATATATAAGTTAGATCCTCAATTTTCAAATTCCAATTTTTAAAGTGTAAAGTTGTCTTAGAAATTAAAAAGATAAAACCTTTAATTATTATGGCCGAAACTTAGCCCAACAACATGTCAAACATAAAAAGCCCAATAAAATTCGTTCCAAACCAATTGGTGATAGAGAGGATAGTTAATTGGTTTATATATTTGACTATCTCCAATAGTATGTATAAGGATATTCTTAGAAATCTTTAAATATCCTTATCATTGAAGTAAATCAAAGATTTGTGGCTGGATATTCTTAGTCAATGATGTCATCTTAGATATCCTTACAACTTTTTTACTTTTTTGTATATATAAAATATTGTGTGATGATGTGAAATATGTAAGGATATTTAAGGATGTTTGTATGGTTGGAGTTAAACTTAAGAATTTCAAAATTTTGTAAGGATTTTATGAATTTATAAAGATTTTTAAAAATATAATGTGACAGCTGAAGGATGCCTAAAGATAACCACATTATTAAAGATGGTCTTAGCATTTATTTCTAACAATTATTAATGTAAGACATACACAAGTTCCATCCAAGAATCCTCCTCTTAAACCCAAGCCTATTAGACTATTGGGAGTGGGGCGTTATTACGCGTCAGTCAGTTGAAGAACGCCCCGGGAACGCTTGCTACACCGCCCCGGGCGGCGTTCCCCTTTGGTCAAATGTGGTCTTCATCAGATATGGGACGCTGGTTCTCCGCTGCTTTTCCTGCAAAACTCACTTTTTTCTAAGAAAAAACAAAAGATTCCCCCTACTTTTTAGCTTTTTCTTTTTAATATTATTATTAATATAATATAGTTATTTTTAATTAATAATATAAAATAAAATAAATAGGGGCTTCCTTTGGACGCCCCACTCCAGCCAAAATCAAAAGATGCCCCCTTTCCTGACTAGGCGCCACATGTCAGGAGACGCCCTCATAAGAACTTCCATCAGGAGCCCTCACTCCTGATAGTCTTAGGTCTCCCTTCCAAGTTCCAACTAAAGCTTATGTGGATCGTCTAATGGAATAAGTGATGTATATAAATTTTTTTGTCTAACATTTTATATTTATTTTTAAATTTTAAATTATAATAAGCTTATATGTTGAAATATATCTATAATACTTATTAAAGCAAATAACCATCCTTCATCTTTCTCAAAAAAAAAAACAATTAAACTACTAACTACCCAATTTACCCCTTTTATTCATTATTTGAAAATTTCTACTTGATATATTTATAATGAGAATTAATATCCGTATCATCGTTTTTGATTAATTTACCACATTGTACAAATGATACAACAGACTGTACAAGTAAATTATGCATGAGTTTGGTAGATTTATAAAATTAAATGGTACTAATATCATCTCTCATTTATAATACATTTAATGAAATTAATTTACAACATCTATCCCTTAACTCCTAAAATAATTACACTACCCCTTTTTACATAAATAACCTTTACATCAATAACCTACACTACTCGTCGCCGCCGCCACCACCATCTGTCGCCGCCACCACCACACCGCCGCTACCATCGCCCCCACTACCAACATCGTCGCCGCACCACGCAGGCATCTATTTAGTAAAGTATAAAAGAGTAAGCTATGTCAAATACCCGTTAACATAGTTTTTAGACTCTTACGAGTCACGAGTCGACTCTTACAAGTCAAGTCGATTTACACCAAAAATGAGGCTACTCGCTAAGTGACTCTTATTCGCTCCTGACTCTTACGAGTCGGGGTGTGAACTTGGGTCGAGTCAAAGCGAGTAGCAAACTTATGATTGTTGTATTTTGATACTATGTTTATATATTATATATTATTATATATTACAGATATAGTTACATCATTTTGTGTGTTATATATGTATTTTTGATCTTTAGTGCGAATTTAGAGATAAATTGTAAGTTATGACTCAAAACTATCAAATATGTAATATTTGTATTAAGATAATCAATATATATTTTGTTTCTAAAAACGTCACACACACACACATATATATATATATATAATTATACTATATTATGTTATATATAAAAATGTTTTGACTCCTACGAGTCGAGTCACGTTCCAAGTCACGAGTCAAAAATTCATGTTTTCGAGTTGAGTCAAAAGTCACGAGTCGACAACTATGCTTGTTAATATTATATGAGATTTATAAAAAAAAAATCTGTGAAATACATGTAGTAGAAAAAGCTTTTCAAAAAAATATTCTAGTTAAGACACATACATTTGAGTAAAAAAAAAACTTGCATTTATCAAGTAACCTAATCGGTAAAAACCTAATTAATTTACTCGTTTATATAAATATGGGATTAACCTACTTGATAGAGGCTTACGCCTCTTAAATTGGAGGTCTTAAGTTCAAACCTAAGTTTGTAAGTAGTTTAGAATATTTGGTTTGTAACAGAGTATGATTTTGTTGTTAAAAAATATATAAAAAAAATTAATAGGTGAAAAGTTAGGCAAAAACTCCTCATTGCACATTTGCACGTGCTATTCTTTTGTATGATTTCTATTTAAGTAGCAAAAAAAATGCCAATTACCTATAATACTAAAAAGCAACTTGCTTTACAAGAAGTTATGCAAATGGTACAACTTATTTTGCTTTACAAGAAGATGAGCATATGGTACAATCCAAATATGCATAACAAAATTCACCTAAACTCCTACTTTATAGTTTATATATACAGCAAGTAGTTTCTAGACCCTCTCCACCGCCATATATATCTGCACCGCCATATATGATATATTTACTTAACATTAGTTAAATAATAAGTATATCTGATGTATATTTTTTACCATGCCTCATCTGTCTCACTCTCTTATACCACATTCATACACACACAAGATCTAATGAGCTTTAAAGGTGTGATTGATCGGTGGAGATATATTTTAAAAATAAGTGACCGGTGTAGTAAATATTCACATGAACGGTGAGTCTGTTTGGCGATCTTCTTCTTCAGGTGTTTCTGTGATAGTGTGTCTGAAGCTGGTAAGGGGTTTATTTTATAATAATTTTATTAAATTACTCCAATATACGCATACTCTAACATCACAATTTTATTTTATTCTCCGTTGATAAATTCAGGACAATATTTCATGTTTTCTTTTTATATAAAGAGTTGCATGTCTAATGATATGATAGTAGAATACATACAATTCAGTATAAAACATGAGCGTTTATCGACTCACTTTAATTATTTGTGCATTCAATTAGTTTTTTTTTGCACTGATAATTATTTTAGCTCAATTAGTTTTTGGGTTTGTACTCTGCTGTCATGTTTTTTTGAAATGTAGAGCATTAGGGCCTTAGGAAATCTGGTAACTCACCATATAAATAGAAGTTGAGCAAACAAATGGAGCCTTTTTTTGTATTCAAACATACAAAACAGCCATGGACTTATTTAAATTTCCTTCATGATATATGAACCCCAAGTTGCAGTGGTAGCATATCAAAGCGCTAATGTTTGAGATAACAATTTCAGCGCATTTACTAAAAATGGGAGGTTCTGGCTATGTTCTATCTCTGACGGGTCAAAGGGGTAAAACATAAAAGCAATTTATTTAGATAAGAAACAGGTCAAAAGTCAATCAATGTGTAAAACGTGTAAAATGCATCAGGCCTTTTATTCAAAGAATTGGATTTTTTTTGAAATAAAATGCTTTTTGTAATTAATTGTGACATACTAATCATTCATATAAAATTTGAACAATAAGTGTTCTGTGTCAAGCCATCCCAATCCTTTTTGACCTGTATAAATTTCTAACCATTTTAACCCAACCTGCCTATATTGACTCTTCTAGCTGACATGATAACCTTTCTTATTATGCGTAGAAGTTGTATGCTTCCTCAACATGAAACTCTGACTTTTGAACTTAAAGAGTAACCTTGCCCTGTTGCTCCAAGGTTCAGTCCATAAAGAATGTTAGTTTGCATTCTCAAGAACCATGTCATATTGTAGCATATTACATGTCTTTAACAATGTGAACTCATCTCTGTATTGTTTAGGTGCACTTTCTTTTTATCAAAGCTATAATCACATTCTCCAATTTTGATATAAGTCTGAATGTTAAGCATATATATGTATATCTAAAAGTTGCTGTTTGCAGGTCATGAGTGCATATTTTCCATAAACTAAAGTTTGAATACTAATATACTAAGCATAACATGTACATACTAGCCAAGCATTTTTTTTATAAGATCATAGCTAAATTTTTACACTGTAAATGTTAATGCGTTAGATGAATAGAGGACTTGCACAGGAGGTCTTTGATATAGTTTATTCCCCAATTTATTATAAATGCTTTTATATTGACTGCTAAATTTTTATCACCGGTCAGCTGTTTGCTTCTTTGGTTTCTTTATTGACTACTAAACTTTTTTGCCCAGGTCAGCTGATTGCTTCTTTGGTTTCCTTATATCGCCATGTTTCATCACTAAGAAGGTATGTTACCTCCTTTATAGTTTATCTTATTTGTACATTACCTTATCTAGGTGTTTTTGTTTTTCATTATATCACTTTCAGGACGTGTATTATCTTTATTATATGTATAGTTTGTGTTCAACCTAATTACTGTTACTTTAAGTCCCGTGTAAATTACTTTCAAAATGTCGTCTTCAACGAAACGTAAACGTGGCTCAACCAACCCACCAATACTATTATCTAATACGCTTACTGCTCATGACTTACCTCCTGAAACATCTCTTTATATGGATATTGGCGATTGTGATTGCGTTTGTGAATACTGTGGTGCACTTTTCTGGTATGAAGAACGTTGTCAGCATACTTCTGGCAATGGACATATTAGGTATACCCAATGTTGCAAAGAAGGCAGTGTTAAGTTGCCCTTTTCAAAGCCGTATAGTCCAACTATTACTGACCTTTTTACAAAAAATGAATTTCTCACGAACATACGTGCGTATAACTCCATGTTTTCTAT
>JAOXNX010000032.1:7521014-7531876 GCA_028566075.1 Solidago caesia
TCCCGTTATTTTTGGGTTTTTTTTTTTTTTTTTTTTTTTTGGAATGGGTTTTTATTATAAAAAAATCAAAAAAAAAAAATATAAAAAAAAATAAAAATACATACCAAAAAGAGGAGAGAATGAGGGAAATGTGTGGCTGAGATTTGTCCCCTTGTCCTTTTTTATTTAGGTGTCCTCAAATTAACTCACCCCTATAAATATGTATGTATGTATGTATGTATATATTACTGTTAATTTTAGTGGTGTGTGTAAATGATGTTGATATGTAGCTGCGGAACATAAATGTCTAAAGAGAGGAGTTAAAGAGGTTGTGAAAAGCATCCGGCGTGGTAATAAAGGGTAAGTTATTATTATTATTATTGTTATTAGACACTAAATACCCAAAAATCATCGAAAATATGCGATAATACCCAACTTTGCGATAAGAGAGGGTGTTTGGGAGTGTGTATTTTTTAATGAAAGCCGACAACACTTAGTAGTTTGAAGGTGTTGGGTATGTTACAATGCTTATTTTGAACCAACACGCTTCTAGTCCAGGAGTAACATTGAGGTTCCCCCTGTAGTCATGGTATTCGGTTTCTTAGTTACTTTAACCGTTTCGTAAAAAGTAAGGGGGTGTTTGGGCTTGCTTATTTATAAGCGTTTTTTTCTGCTAGAAAAGTAAGCAGGTTATTTAGAAGTGCTTATTATCGGCTTATAAGACCAAGCAATAAGCAGAAATATAAGCAATCCTAATAAAAATGCATATTTTGAACACAGCTTTTAAGCCTTAAGAATGGGTGCTCTTCAAGCACCCTCTAAATTTATGGTTTGCGAAGTACGTTTTGATGATTTATGCTGATATATACTTATTGGGGATGTAGTATTGTGCATCATTTGTTGATTGTTGCGGGTTGTATTGTCATTCATAAAGCACCCGATGTACTTTTCATATTTTATGATTCGGCCATTGTGTTTTTTTCTCTTTACATTTAAGCTGTTAAAAAATTGGTTTTATGTCATGTTTAGGCCATTTTGTTAACGTTAAAACCTCTTCAAAACATGATAAGTTCTCGTTTACAAATGTTTTATTAATGCATAAAAATGTTGATAAAGTCGTTTTCTAATTACTCGGTATACAAAATAAGTGAGATGAATAAAAACCTTGCCTTTAATGTATTTATTTGTTAACAAGTTGATTGGATGTAGGTTATTTTTCTAATGCTTGGTCTTTATTCTTTAAGAGGGAAATAGGAATTAGGTTTTCGTTAATCGAAAACACGGGTGGTATTCAGGTAGATTTGACTCATTTTTGGTAAAAACACAACTTAAATCTGTTAATTAACAAGTAAATGGGTCGAAATTGTCACCTCTAATCCAGTAGTTTGGGACACATGGATCTATGAAATAAACACCCCATCAGTTCCATTTTAAGGAAACCATCTGACGTGATGGGTATTTATTGAAAAAATCTGCTACGCATATTGTTTTGCGCGTGAAAGATGATTTTTTTTTTTTGCTGATCTACTCTTTTGTTCTGGTGAGCACAGAGTGTGTGTAATTGCTGGAAACATAACTCCAATTGATGTGATAACTCACGTTCCGATATTATGCGAAGAGTCAGAGATACCATATGTTTATGTCACGTCAAAGGAAGTAAGTTTGCTATCTCCTAATAACCCTCGTGTTGTTCTATAATACCATGCTATTGCTATACATTTCTTGATTTGATGTGCTGATTTTGCATGAAGTAGAGGTTGTTATCGAATACTTGATGGTGCATGAACATGTCGATTCATGTATAAAACCGACTAAATTATATTGAAATAGTATAGTTTCCAATGGCACCCCCAATGCTCAATATTAACCCATGAGATGACAAAATGGGTGGTTGCAGGATCTTGCAAATGCAGGTGCAACCAAGAGGCCGACATGCTGTGTTCTTGTTCTTCCCAAGCCAACAAAGGGAGAACTCACAGAGGAAATTCAACAAAAACTGAAAAGCGAATATGATCAAGTTGCTACAGAAATAACATCACTTGCTGCTTCTATGTTCTGAACACAATTGCTTGTATCTTTCCTTGGTTTAAACCAA
Organism: Solidago caesia; assembly: GCA_028566075.1. Classification (NCBI taxonomy): domain Eukaryota; kingdom Viridiplantae; phylum Streptophyta; class Magnoliopsida; order Asterales; family Asteraceae; genus Solidago; species Solidago caesia. The sequence continues at coordinate 7,523,089 of JAOXNX010000032.1, forward strand.
CATATATACTTCAATCTATTGGTATCGGACTATCGGTTGTTTACATTTTTAAGCAGCTTTATCATGTTATGAGCTTTTGTTCCATTGACGGCCAAATCTGAACACATGAATCTTATTTCGTGCATAGCGTGTATCTTTGTTTGCGGTCACAAGACCTTTCTACTTTTCTAGCTATGCTCTTTCTTTCACAGTCCAAAATTGAATCTAACGTATCACCCTCATCGCATGGATTAGTTGTTTTAGCCTAAAAATGGCAAAAATGAGTATGGGTCGAGTAGTATGGTAGTATTTTTGGTTAAAGTTGAGATGGTTTGTTTGTTGTCTTAATACTTTTTTCCATTTTAAGCATTTGAACATTGACTGTTAGAAAAGCAATAACCTGAAGCCGCAACAAGCAAGTTGAATTTGTAATCTAGTTATTATTGAACTGTTGAATGTAGTTTGTTAATAACAAATCCCATTGATGCACCTTTTAACTGAAATACTAAATCCAAGTACCAACAAACACATATGGGCTATAGTTTAAATGAACAAAAAGAGCTGAGGTTTATGAAATAAACCTTTCTTTGTTACTATATATATGTTCTTATACACTTTCAGGGCAAGATCCACTTGATTCTCTACACGTTTTATGGTACACGAGATTTGATCCCAACGTGTTGGATGTTTATTTGGTTGTTTTTAGAAAGAAATATCAAAGAGGGGTTACTTTTGAGAATACAAGGTCCTGCATAATAAGAAACCCAACCCACCAATTGCCAATGTTGCAATTAAGGGTAGTCCAAAGGATTCAATTGCTGTCAATCTGTTGCTCTTATCAGCCCGCTCTGATCCTCCTTGCTGACCTTTTTCTGACACGTAATCACGTAACAGGCTACTTAAGTTGTCTAACTGATGCATCACTTGACGTTGACCCCTTGCTATGAGTAGCACCTGCTCATGAAAAGAACGGTCGCAAACCACAAATTTTAAAAAAGCCTCCAAATTTTAAAAAAGCCTACAAGTCTGGACTTGTTTGTGTATTACAACTAGAGGTGGCAAGATGGATGGGTCAAACTCAAATGGGCTAGGTAAAGTTTTAAAAGGGGCTGGTGTTGAAAGGGTTTTTTTAGAGATTGAAACAGGTCGGACCTGGTCGGTTTCGGTTGACCCATAAAAAGCCTCCAAATTTTAAAAAAGCCTACAAGTCTGGAGTTGTTTGTGTATTACAACTAGAGGTGGCAAGATGGATGGGTCAAACTCAAATGGGCTAGGTAAAGTTTAAAAAGGAGCTGGTGTTGAAAGGGTTTTTTTAGAGATTGAAACAGGTCGGACCTGGTCGTTTTCGGTTGACCCATAAATGCTTTTCTTATCATCAGTTTAAGTTATTTTATGGAAGACATTAGTTGTGATTACAGAAACAAAATTATTACAATAAAAACCTAAATCTTTAAAGAAAATGGTTTAGATGGTTGTATGCCTTGTTTGCCCATTTGAGCTGTTCTCGTTTCAGCAAAAAAGTATTGATTAACCCATTCAAAGATAAACCAGTCCAAGTTGCATGATTCGTAAGAAAACAGGTTAATATTGCCTCTTGCCACCGCAGACTACAAAAAGAAGCAATATGAATTGAAAAAGATGAATGGTGCACCTCTTCCATCAGGGGGGTCTCTCGTGCCAACTGGTTAGAAGATACAGAATTAGGTAGCAGTTGACCGGTCAATGAACCGTTTCCTAGGCCAGCCACGAACAGTGAAGTTGCAGAGCCATTGCACGATTCAGCCTGGTTAGCAATATTTTGATGGCTCGGCACTCTTCTTTGAGAAAATTTAGAAGTTAGCTCTTCAATACGAGATGTAAAGTCATCCATCCTTTCATTTAGAGTTGAAATTTGCTCCGATAGGTTAGTGATGACTCCCTAAAACAAGCAAAGTAAGTGTTAAATAAAGAAATAACAAAGACTTAAAAACATAAAGAGATTAGGAGTTTACTTGATTTGCCACTGCTGCTGGTGAATCAGGGGTCCTCCCATCAAATCGCCTACTATTAATGGAAAGTTTTGTCAGCTTCGATAAATTCTTTTCACGGGTTGAAAGTGAGTGTCCACCACCCCTGTTTGATGCATAATCTAAATTTAAAACCTTACCTATACCATATAGGCATACAAGTATATAAGCAGAAGTGATCCTGGTTCTTTGAAACCCACTAATACCAACCCAAATCAAATCAATTATCCAGCCATTAAAAAAAAAATCTAATACCGACCCGAATGCGAGTAAAACTGGAAATATGTCCCGCCCACTAGCAGAGGTTATGGTGAGTGTGCAATACTATATCCATTTATAGAGCGTCTAATGCGAAAGTTGTATGGCACTTACCAAAGCAGGGAGGGACGGGTACCCAAAGCACTTTTTGTGCAAAAGTTAAGATAGTATGTGTCAAGAATAACAACAGAAATTACATTACTTTAACTATTGCCTAATGTTTTTGATGATAAACTGTAGGAGGGTTTTCTAGATTGTTTAGGAAGCTTTTGACAAGTTCTATTACAGCTATATATCTTAATTTTACCCGTTTGACAAGTTAGAAATAAAACATTACTGGATCGATACACTCGCAAGTAATTGGTTAGAAATAAAACTACCAAAGATCTCAATAGGCCTGTATGCTATAGATATATAGCTATGCAATTGGGGATGAAATGTACCTATTAAGGTATTTGGATCTCCTATCAGCAGATGCACGAGATAAAGCTTCTTTAGGGCTTGAAACCAAATCATCATCTATGCTAAGCTTCGTTTTCAGATCATCTGGCAATGTCTATAGGATTATGTGAGTTAGTCAAGACCATGAATCCAAATCCCAAACACTCTTACAACCTTGCTATAAGATAACACGTACCATCACATCATTTACGGCTTTTTCTAGTTGTATTTGTTCTATGTAAGTTCGAGGAACATATGTTCCATCTAATCCAAGCTGCTCTCCAATATATTTCACATACAAACGATCTCTTCCTTGCACCTTAGCCAATTTGGATTAATAGAAAAGTAAAACGAGTGAAGTTGACAATACAAAAAGACTTTTCTTATGGCTAATACACAGAAAAAGGTAATCAACTTTGGTTAAAATATTATTTCTGGTAAGCAACTTTTGTTGTCTGAGAAAATAACTATACATTGCAGTCTCGAGTTTAAAATGTAGAGAAAAGAAAAATGAATATAAAAGAAAAAAAAAAGGAAGGAAATTTTTTTTTGTTTTTGTCCCCTCGAGTTGGAAAGAAAGCAAAAGAAAAGAACAGAAAAGCGAATGGGTAGTTATTCATGTTTCCTTCTCAATCCCCACATTTTTTTAGAGTAACTTTTAAAATGAAACTTCCAAAGTATAAGATGAAACCTCTCAAACTAATAAAATATTCAAACAAAACCCATAATATTTTATAATTATAATTTTAATAAAAGCACGTAAAACTTATGAAAACAATGTGAACCCTTTTAGGTAGTGTTTACTTCTGAAATAATTCATCTATAAAGTTTGAGTATTCATTAGGGAAACAAAGTTTGTTGCCGGAACAGAAAATCTAGTTAAAGTTGGTTACCTTTTCATGTAATTCACCCATTTTCTGAATCACAAGATATTAGACAAATAAACTACCTGGACGTAGGTGCGATTGAGTTGCTCTAACCAATCGGTTTTCACACAGACCTTTTCATCAACGAATACATGGCTGCTTCTTTTGAGTATGGCAGCAATTGTGTATCCTAATGCCATTAGTCCACCGAGAAGACGAACACTCACTTCAAAGGTGATTCTAGGTGATATGATGAATGGACTATCAGTCACCCACTCCTAGAAATACAAGTAACAAGCATATATTATGTATCTTCGTGCCTTCTACATTACCTAAATAAATGGGATTCATGTGCTTTTCTACTGTCTGATCAGAATTGCAACATTTGGCTTCTTTTTTTTTTGAGAGAAGCATTTAACTATTAGCGACCTGCGTTAATCACCACTTGATAATAATATAAAGAAATGTTGTTGATAGTAAATATGACAAAGGGCAAATAAGGTTGGATCAAAAACTTTCAAAAAGAAATACAGAAAGTTTCACATGAAAATTTTCACTTAGCCAAGTTTTACCTTCAACTACCAGTTTTATTACAGCAATATCACTTACTCGTTTTTCAAACGCAGAAGGAAGTACCCCTAAGCAGTGCACATATCTCTACCCTTGACTACAGACAAGCTATGCATTGCCTTGGAGATTACTATTATAGTTGATAAAAAATATTAAACAAAAAACAAAATTTTGGGAAAGATCTATACCTCAAACATCAGGTTGTACTTTCCATCCCTGTTCCTCATTCTCAGATACGATTGACAAGCTTCGGGATCTTCACCAGGTGGAAGAAGATATATATCATAAGTTTCTTCTTTTCTTTCTTCATATTCTTGAGAAAGAACTGCTTTCATTTGCTCTGGGGTCACTGCCTTCTTAGACTACAGTTCAATAATAACATGTCAGTAGAATTCCATAAACCACCCTTGTAAATTCCCGCTTAAACAAGAACCAACGAGGTTAACCTTTAAAATATAACTGGGATTCTGGAATCCAGAGAAGGGATTAAACTTGTTGATGATTTTAATATGTGCAGTCTGAAGATCAGGCTCGATGAAAGCTTTGTACATGGGATATACCTGTGTGCACACATAGCTTGAAGCTTAGAGACAAAACTCAATGTATAAGCTTATAATATAACAGAATTTGTAATACTGAATACCGTTTCAGAGATTTGGTGAATTATTTCTTCTGGTTCTTGTCCAACACGTTGAATGTCTCTTAAAACACGCTTGACAAGGTCAAAGTGTACTCCACCAGTGACAGAGACACGGAGATCTAATAATGGTCTTAGTTTTTCACTAAGTGCATAAATCCCTTCAATAATGACTATGCGGGAAGAAGGAACTTCGACTGTTCTGTTACATCGTGCAAGTATAATACTCTTACTTGAGCCAACTAAAATTTATATAAAAAAACAATATAATTTTCATTATAAAAGAATAAAGATTCAAAACCTGTAACCAATTCGTGAGCTTGACTTAAAATCATATATGGGAACTTCAACGGGCCTCCCTTCCTTCAGGCCATGGATGTTCTCAAGCAATGTGTCGTAATCTGTCAGCCTAGGATCTGCAAAATAACAACTGTCAGATAGCTGTAGCGGTGGTGACACAAGAGTGGGTCGCATATTGAGTCAAGATGGGTGTTGGTCAAAATGGGTGACTTTCTAACAAATTCAACATTTAATTGTCTATCATTTTGGAATTTAAAATAAAATTAATGTATAAAGTAAGATTAAAAATCTAAATAAGATAACAAACTGTTTAATTTTTTAATAAAGTCATCTGAACCATTTTCTTTTAGCTAATGTTTTAAGTGAGCCCGTATAGCCAGTTGAAGTTTAAATATAACCTAAATCAACAAATTTTCAGGTAAATGGGTTGAAATCGCAAAGTAAGTTGGAGCTTAATGACATGAAAATGAAACATCAATCACTATTAACAAGATTTTTCCGATGACACACTATAATTGTATAAGCAAATAAGGACACCCAAGATTCTCACATATAATTTGATAAAAACCTGTAATATAGTTCTGCTTAATGCAGCTTTAAAAATCTATATTTTCTAAGATATTATAAAACAAAGACCAATAGGCAATAACATGACAAAACAAATCACTACTAATTACCGTCAAAGTTGCCATCAACAATACGAGTCGCATCATTGTAATTATCCATTGTTATGACAGCAATACTGGGCATAAAGTTGAGGACTTTATCAGTAAATACAGTCTTCCCAGCCCCAGATGGACCTGCTACACCAACTAACAAAATGCCCTCATTCTTTTGAACCAATAACTGGCATGCACGGATCACTACAAAGAAACCCTTTTCAAATGACAAAGTATCTTGGATAGGGACGATTTCATAACGAGATGAATCTTTCTTTTTCACCAATTGAACTTGATCTCTAAGTAGACCAGAACGACGTCTAGGTGATTCAACAACGGAAGAATTTTCTTGTGACATATTTTACAAGTGGGAGTTTATATCTTTCCCCTGTATGCTGCAAAAAAGATCACAAATAAGTGGAATAAACCAAAACTAAACAACAGCAGCACGAAAACATACTTTTGGTAGAGTTTGGATATGCTTCTGTCTGAAGCTGTAATACTATGTGGAAGAAGTTGACAAATTCTAATTAGTAAAGACATTTCATTAGACCGCTGATTTGACCCATTAACCAATCAACGGGTTTCTTTGGGTTGTTCCTTCTTTAATCTCAAATGGATCAAAAATCAGATAAAAATCATCGAAAGCTTGAAACTAACCCAAAGTCTATTCTAAGGGCATACAACCTCCTAAAGTGTTATATTCAACGACTTGTTATACTTTTGTTTTATTTTATTAAAATAATGCAATAATCATATTTTCTTATCAAAATGGACGAAACATGCTAGCAGGTCAATCCAAAGAGATCCGTTTTGGCCCCGTACTATAAATGACTCTTTTTAACCCAAACCAGTCGTTATCCACTTCCTTATCCGCCCATTGTGCCACCTCTTAATAGATTAAACAACCAACTGTGAAATTTTTGCCCGAAAATGAATAAAGCGCAAAGTCCCTAAGAAGTAAATGGGGCATAAATTGGCGATTTTATATTACGCATACATTTTGTTACATCTTTATGAAACTGATTACAACTAAAGCAGAATCTGTTTATCCAATAACTAAAAAGTGATGAAATAATAACTCAAATAATAAAACTAATACAAGCTACCCTATAAACTAATACAAAGCAACTTAGCACCAATCACTGTTGATTATTGGCATCTAAGAATCAACCAATTAAATATCCTACTAATGCTTAAAAGGGAGAATAAGGCCAAATATATAACTATCGTCCATTGGTGAATTTTACCCAATCCCATCAATCAAAAACACCTAATAATTAGTTAGAAAAAAATGTTAACAAATCAAGAACTCAAACTAAAAACTTCACAAATGTAGACTCATATTGGCATCAACAGGATAAAAAAAGGTTCATTATCCACGTATCACTTCCGAAATCCGTCCTACACTCTCTACCTAATGAGATTTTTCTCCTGAACCTTACCCTTATAACCAAAGCAGAATTTGGTTATTCAATAACAAAACAGTGATGAAATAATCAACTCAAAATTGCAAATTCAAACAACCCATACAATACCATAGATTTCATGTTCATCTAACTCATGGTAACCTTAGGCAATCTGACATAACATACTTGTTTCACACAATCTAACATAAACTACCATTAAAACAAGAAAACTACGCTACATATCACGTAACCACTTTTGAAGATCAAGAGTTACCCTATAATATGCTTATCCAAAAATTGCTAAAATAATACATAGTAACTTCACACCATCAATGTTAATTATGGGCATCTAATAGGATCAACCATTTATATTCTATGATGCTTAAAAGGGAGAATAAGGCCAATATTTTTATCTTATTTTTATTTTTTGCCGAATTACCATCAATCAAACACCTTTTAATTACTTAAAAACAATATTAACAAATAAACAACAGGAACTAAAAACTTCATAAATTTACTCATATAAACAATTCAGGCAAACCATCTCTAATGTGGCCTAGTTGTAAGGCATCCTGAAGGTCTTAAAAGAGACCCGGTTTCAAACATCATTAGATAAACATCTTGGGATGGCCTGAGAACAAGTTAGTTAGGCCACATACATAAGAGCCAAAGGCTCGACTTTCTCGGATAGCCCGAATAGTGATCCCTCTTTCGTTTACCCGTTTATAATCAATTCAGGCAAAACCCCACAAAACCCCATTAGTAAAATCAAAAACCCCAACATAAATTCCTACTTAAATTTCAACAAAAAACCCCACCAAAATCTAAAGAAAGTTCAACATATCCATCAATAAACAAGAAAACAAGATTTTTGAAATAAAGATGTAAACTTTAGATGAACAAACCTCTTCAAGAAGAACTCATGATTGAAAGATGACCAGAATATTTTGTGGGTATAAATGAATGATGCAAAAAGTGGGTTCAAAAGAATAATTTGATCAACTAAGATTTTGAAGGAGTGATCTAGAAAGAACATTCAAGAATTGTGTGGGGTTATAAAAGAGAAGTTTATTTGAGTAGGAGTCAATTTGCAGGGGAAAAGAAAAGATGATTTATGATTGTGATTTGTGAGGGAGGGAAGGAAGGCAGAAAGAAAATTGGTGGTAGTTAAATAAGACGTCTGGCGGTAAAGATTTATATTTTTTCTTTTAAGTTAACAAATTATTTGATCGATAAGAGAAATGTTAGATTTATAAATAAATAAACTAGTCTTCAATTGAGTTTTTAATTTTTTATATAAATTCTAAAATTTTGTTAACTAAATGAATTAATAACTTTGATGAATGGAACAAAATAAAAAATATATATATGTAATAATATACATTTCATCAAACTATATGTGCATTCAAAAAAATAATAATTATAAAGCATAGTTCTGATTAAATACAAATATTAAATCAAAATTACATAAATAATTAAAATATCAGTTCTGTTTATACTATATAAACAAATCAAATTTAAAAAAAAAAAATCTCATATTGAGATAAACCTTATACGATCCTACATAAAAAGGGTTACTTTTAAACATATAGGACAAATTACATTTTTGGTCCCTGAAGTGGTCAATTTTTGCAGTTTTAGGTCTTAACTCGAAAAATTACAA
>JAOXNX010000032.1:7614119-7624247 GCA_028566075.1 Solidago caesia
CAAGACTTTACAGTTTCACCCGGAAAACCATTCGTTTAAGTGAGTCTTTTGACTCGAACCTCATTAAAACATAAAACTGGCACCAAAACTTTTATTTTTCAATTACGTTCGAAACAACTATAAACTTGTCATATTTTATCGCCGTAAAAATAAACACATTTTCTTTATAACATTTTAAATGTCATTTGTCTAAAATTAATATGACGATGGCGAACTAGAACACGGCCGGACAAGGCGTTCAGGTGACGGTTGTCACACACGCCCTTAATTATGTTTAATTTATTTTCTCATTTTAAAAATCCCCAACAATAAAATAAAAATTATAACTTAACGGTAAATTAAGAAGCGGCGTTGAATCAACTAAAAACCAATTGCTTTTAAAAACAGACGTTAAGGGTTTGATCCCACTCTCTGTAAAATGCAGGTCCTCTTGAAACAATTTTACTTTTAAGTAAGAATAAAATTCTTTACATCTCACCTCATCTTTTAGTAAGAGTAAGACTCTCTACCTTTAACCTCTACCTCGTGAAAAATTGGATTGAATCCCAATTTACCTTCGCCTCGTGAAAGATAGGATTGAATCCCGACTTACCGATTATAATTTAACGGTAAAAACCCAACTTACCGATTCTCAAAAAGTTGCACGGTAGGGTAGGGACATGGGGCAAGTGAAAGAATGACGGACGTTAAGTAAAACGGCGTTAACAAGCTTTTCTGTCATCCAATTATATATATAAAAACGACCATATAAAAACATACCCTACAATTCATCAAATCAAAATCCCACACACAAAAACACACACACACACACTCACACTCTCAAACAACCTTTGTTGTTGTTGTTGTTGTTTAAGAGAGAGAGAAAGAAAGAAAGAGATCTGGGGAACTGACAATATATCCTATCTTTCATCACCCCCTCCCTCCCTCTCTTCTAACCTGTTGCTGTTACTTCTTTACATCTTCATCACACACACACACACACACATATATATATATATATATATATATATAAACCACCTCTACATACACACAAATCTATCTCTGTATATTCACTTTCTGTTTGTATAACAGAATTAGCTAATGAATCTTGGAATTCTCATGTCAAATTCTCTTCAAACCAACTAAATTTTGCATAATTCTTCTTCTACTTCAGATCGAATTCCATATGTATGTATGTATATGTATATGTATATAAGTAAATCTTGGTCCTTTTTTGTATTTTATTACTGAATTATGGTTATATTATCCTTTTAAATAATCTTGCTTTTAAACTTTTTGAGTTTGTATAGAAATGAATTTTTCTGGGTCATTTTTATTACTGAATTATGGTTATATTATCTTATTAATAATTGTACAATATATACATACTGTGTTAATTTTTTTTTAAACGACAAATGTTAGTTGTTAGTATTTAGTTTTCCCATATTAGTATTAAACGTCAATGTCCGGGTTTGAAACCGGAACCTTCAGAGAGGGAAAGCCTCCCATCTCCTCTCGTTTAGACCACTAGACCAAGAACTTATTGACATACCTTTTGTTAATTAATATTGAATTTTGGTTAATTGTGAAGGTGGTGAAATCTAAGGAGTTATCAAAGTTGTAATTGAGAATTACGTAGTGAATGCGCCTCATAAAGGTTGAGGCGCAACCAAAAAACATCATTCACAACATTTTCATGGTTAGATCTGACCATATCCGTCACGTTTCATCGGCATCAAAAACCTAAATACAATTTAAACAAAAGACTCAAACTTTTTGCTTGCGATTGGATTGTTGCCTAATTTTGATTGGCCGGATTGGATCAAATTCTGCTACAAATTACTCACATGGAGCTTTCTCAACCACGTCCCTTTGGAACAACGACTACTCAAGGTACATACCACAATGTTGTGTTTTCAGTTGTTTACTTTGATTTATAGATAGCTACAGTTACATGTGCACACGTGTGACTGTGTGTGTACGGATAGATGTAAGTTCTTGTGTACGTCAAGAAAAACGTAAAGGGTCAGTTGGGTTCAAAGAACTACGAGTTGGGTTAGATGGGTTTAAAGAATTACGAGTTGGGTCAGTTGGGTTCAAAGAACTATGAGTTAGGTAATAATTAGTTGCGTGAGTTGGGTTCAAAGAACTACGAGTTGGGTCCAAAGAACTACGAGTCTGTCGATAAATGTTTTGATAAATATTTTGATAAAAACAGGTAGGAAACCAACGCATGACTTTCTTTCACTTTATGCATCTGCTCATCAAGATCCATCTTCTGCTACTAATACTACTACTGCTCCCTCAGGTAAATTATTCAATCAATATATATATTTCCATTTTTATACAATTTTGCTAGTATAATTTATTGGTGTATTTTTTTTTTGTATAGTTAATTATATGTTGGGTATATGAAGTAGATTGGGTTTTATGTTTAATATATAATTTATTTGTGTATTTTTTTTTTTGTATAGTTAATTATATGTAGATTGGGTTTTATGTTTAAAAAAATGGATTACTTGAAAATCTGATTTAGGCCCTGTTTATTTTTTACTTAATAGACTTAATAATTAAGAACTTAATACATTAAGTCAAATATCATGTTTTTTTTTCCACTTAATAAACAAATATAACCATCAATTACCTATTTATTACTTAATACATACAGACATTATTTATTGATTCAGTTACTTAATACATTCAGCACTTAATAACTAAAAAAAAGAAGGGCCAGTGTATACAAAGAAATGAATTATTATGGCATATAAATTATTAAAAACCCATTTCAAAGATGTTTTTTTTTTAAGTTTTATTTATTTATATGTAAAAGGTAGTAATAATGATAGAATATAAAAAAATAATTTAATTTGCTGTATTTAGGGGGGGGAATTTTTTTTCAGAATCTCGTTATGCTAGTAAATTTAATTTAATTAATTATTAATATTAATTTTTTTTTATTTGGAAAAAGATAAGTGTAATAATTAAGGAAAAGAGAAAGAGAGAGTGAAGAGACAAAACAAGATAAAGAAAGGACGACAAAAACGAGAGTAAAAATGTCATTGTTGGGATCGGTGCTAATTTTAATTCATGTTGCTTATCACGTGATACTTCGCGACACACCTAACATTTTATTTTTTTATATTTTTTTAATCTAAGTTAAAAACCATTTCTAACATTTTATATATATATATATATAAAAAGGCTTAATATTTCAAAATGTAAGTAACTTTACACGTTTTGTCATAGTGGGTATCCAACTTTAATCCTGTGCATTGTATGTAAGTAAATTGTTATTTTGATCGAATCATGTAAAAGTGTATACGTGGCAAACCGTATGAGCTGCTACATGCAAGTTTTTGATTGATGCAAGTAAAAATGTTACATGATTTGATCAAAATAACAATTTACTTACATACAATGCACAGAATTAAAGTTTGATACTCACTATGAGAAAACGTATAAAGTTTCTTGCGCATTTTAAAGTACTAAGCCCTATATATATATAAAAAAAAACTTTTTAACAAGTTTACTCTTTAGGACTGTAAACGAAAAACGAACCAAGCTATTCATGAACTATTCAAGCTCCATTCGAGTTGAGCCTAAATGAATTCGAGTGAAGTTTGAGCCTAGTTTAAAGTAACAAGCTCGAGCCTGTAAAACTGGTCATTAGCCGAGCTTGAGCTTGTAAAACAGGTCATTAACCGAGCTCAAGCTATATGTATAAGGCTCAAAATAAGCCGGCTCGAAGAAGTTAAATGAGCTGAGCTTGAGTTCGGCTTGGTTCGGTTCGTTAATTACAACCTTGTTACACACTTACACTTATCTTCTTGTTTATGATACACAGTAGAATTTGAATGTTTAATTAGTTAATTACTTTTGTAAAAAAGTAACTTAGTGTTGTTTTTTACATATATATGTGAATGAATAGGTGGCTATCTTGAAACACATGACTTTTTGCAACCACTTGAACGTGTCGAAAACAATGTTGCTAAAGAAGGAAGTAAAATCGAGGAACCAACGATAGGGAAGTCAGTCCCACCCGCTGCACCAACTGCAGTGGAACACATTCTACCAGGAGGGATCGGGACTTATAGTATTAGTCACATTTCTTGTATTAATCAAGCACAAAGGATGCCAAAGCCCGAAGGGGTGTTTAACACGGGTGCACATTCGAGTGGTAGTGATAAAAATGATGAAAATTCAAATTGCAGTTCTTACACTGGGAGTGGTTTCTCACTTTGGGAAGAGTCTGCGGTTAAGAAGGGAAAGACAGGGAAGGAGAATATTGCAGGAAATCGGCATGCGATTAGAGGTAATGCTTGGTGTACTTTGTTTCCTTTTGATTATATACTTACATTTGCAGGAGCGAAATGGGAAGGCTGAGTTCTACATCAAAAGAGAGAACTTTCTTCTACGTGTTTGAATCGTTTTTTGTTTTGTGTCGAATACTTGAATTGTATTTTTATTTACATATTATTTTACATGTTTAATACTTTAGAGTTTAGACATAGCCCGAATCAACCTGTTTATAAGTAAGTGGAGACTAATGTTGCTTTCCAAATGATGTTAACAGAAGGGGGCATGAAGATAGGAGGGGTTCCATGGATGACATCCATGGAGCGGCCATCACAGTCGTCATCAGCCCATAACCATACAACCACAACCATCAGTTCCCTGTCCTCTTCCCGGTCTGTTAATCTTCTTTCCAGTCTGTATTCTCAATTTTAGTTATCTTCAGATATGCTCATATTGTTGTCTTATATATATTTTGCAGTCCATCAGCCCAGAAGAATCCAAGTTTTGTTGATATGTTAAAGTCTGCTAAAATTACTCAAGACGACGAGGATGATGAAGACGAAGTGTTTGCTATCAAGAAAGAACCATCCTCGCACTACAAAGGTATATCCTTTAACTCTTACTATCTCCTTGTTTACACAAAGTTATGATCATATGCTCAGAATGTCATATTCTTCTGCATAATGATAGGTGTTTTGTCTGTTAAAGTAGACACAGCACACCATGATCAAAAGCCCAATACCCCACGTTCAAAGCATTCTGCTACCGAGCAACGTAGAAGAAGCAAAATCAATGACAGGTACGTTATGCAGCCCCTCTTGGGGAGTTTGTACGCCTAGGGTTCAAGACTTTCTGAATTCTGTTGATAGATACATGGAAATTGAACCTATAAAACTAGAGGTGGTAACTTCGGCCAAAGTCTATTTTTTATGCATACATTAGATTTAGATTACTATTATAAAGATGCTGTTTTTGTAATAATAAAATGAAAAAAAGGGCTGGCGGGATAACCTGAACACGTTCTAACCCATTACCCAGTTTACCCGACCCATTCATATTGCCACTTGTAATGAACATCCTCCATATCTTGGGTAACTGATACAACATGATTTTTCTCCTAATTGTGAACAATGAAAAATTAATAAATTGTAATGCATTCTTTACTTTTTCTTTTTTCTTTCTTCTTTTCATCATGTTGAAATGGGGGAATGGTCATTGTTTCTTTTTACTTGAGTCAACAACTGCATGATAATTGGGTTCTAATATGATCATTGTGATTGATATACATTATTCGTATACATGTGCAGATTTTCAATGTTGAGAGAACTCATCCCTCACGGTGATCAAAAGAGAGATAAAGCATCATTTTTATTAGAGGTATACCAAGAGGACATGTCTGTTTTCTTTTTATCTTTCAGCCAAAGTGGAGGTGGCAAAGTCGGCGGCCTGACCAGGTTGGGAGGTCAACATGGATAGTTTTGGTGTAGGTTGAAATAGGTCGTGACGGATTGGTCCAAAATGCTTAGTTATTGCCCAAAATGTTAAATTTTTTATTTCTACAAAGTGTCAAATACGATGACAACATATATAAATTTTAAAAATAATTTAATATTATGAGTAAAATGATTAAGAAGGGTGACTTTCGAGTTGTGTGTCCCACTAAAAATTTGTTTGACTGGTTAGAGATGAAACAAAACATGAATCCACCCATTCATGAGTAAACGAGTCAAAATTCTTCTAATTCAAATTGATAGAAATCTAACCTTTAAGGTTTGATTATAGGTTATTGAATACATTCGGTATCTACAAGAGAGAGTGCACAAGTATGAGGATTCATGTCGCGGATGGAACAACGAACAACCTACAGTGGTCCCATGGGTAAGAACAAACTTTCATGTATATTATAGGTTTTTCATGTAAAACATGTAACAATGATATTTCATAGACTGATAATACTATAGATAAGTTTTATGACATATGGTTTGGCATGCGTGCTTTAATTATTTAGTTACGGTTTGGCTGGCAGATAATGTTGTTCATTAGTATTTATTTTATTTTCAGTAATAACCTTATGCGGGCTTTATCTCAAATAAATATAACTGGGATGAAACGTTACGATAATACTTGCTTAAGTACCTATCTTGATTTGAACAGAACAACAGCCAAAGACCAACCGAAGGATTTGTTGATCAACCCCAAGTCCAAAACCATGTGTCTGGATCAGCATTGGTCAACAAGGGCTGTGCTGCGTTAAATGTTCCCAAAAAGGGGCAACACTTATTAGATTCTGACTTGAGTTCGCATGAAAGCATAAAGGAAATTGGTCAACACCCTCGGTTGACCAATAAAGGATCACCTTTCCCTTCACCGTTGCACCCCAACATATATTCTCCTGGTTGTGGAAGCACCAGCATCGCTGCACCACTTCCTTCAACTATGCCATCTGATACCGAAAATGCAGCAGCAGCAGCCCAATTATGGCAGAGTAGATCATGTACAACCTACTGCACTGTTGCTGGTGATAAGCTGAAAGATCAGGAACTAACAATTGAAAGTGGCACAATTAGTATCTCAGCCATCTATTCCCAAGGGTACGATTTTTTATTCCATGTAGCTTTGATTATTGTGTTGGGTTTGATTAGAGATGACAATTTTGACAGTTTACAATGGGCTGAATTGAGTTGTGTTTTATGTCACTTGGTTCAGATCAAAAAGTTTAGCTAGAAAGAGAACACCTTCAATGTTCAAATAAGTTGAAACCCCAAAATGTTTTTTGAAAAGCATCAACCCCCCTAAATCGCTTTCTTTAAAGATTTACATCATCATTATCTACTCATCAAGTATTTTGAAAAAGTTTAAAGTTTATAAT
Organism: Solidago caesia; assembly: GCA_028566075.1. NCBI lineage: Eukaryota > Viridiplantae > Streptophyta > Magnoliopsida > Asterales > Asteraceae > Solidago > Solidago caesia. The sequence continues at coordinate 7,621,264 of JAOXNX010000032.1, forward strand.
AAGTGTTTGCGGGTCAACCCAGCCTGGCCTGTTTTGACCCTATTTTTTTTTCTCAGTTTCAACTCGAACCCATTTTGATCCGTTACCAGGGTTCCCATTACCACCTCTAGTTTTGAGTTGTTTGAGTGATACCATGTGGAAAATTTGTTTTGCAAACAGGTTATTGACTACGTTAACCGAAGCACTACAAAGCTCTGGTGTGGACTTATCACACGCTAATATCTCAGTACAAATTGACTTGGGAAAAAGAGCGAATGCTAGTGCACATAACTTTTCAACACCTATGCTTAAGGTACAATTTTTTAAAGATTTTATGACAACAAATTGTTAACAACTTATTTATTGATAGCTTTATAATAAGTCTTGATATTTAATTTGATATAGAAACCTGAAGTTCCTCCCATTGAGGAAACGTTGGGACGTTCTAGACTTTCAAGTACACGGGAGGAGAACGATAAGTCGTTGAAGAGGTGTAAGACAAGCCAAAACTAAAACTAAAAGGTTACTAGGACAACTTTAATTGGATATTCGGTATGAACTCTACTCAATTTTTTTTTCTTTTCTTGAGGAGGGTCTTCTTTTAGCTTATGGAGGATCGTTCCTGTTTTTGTTGTGTTGAAGATAACGGTGTACATTGGGGAATTGGGCGGGTTGCACAGAATATTCTGACAAAAAAATGTATTATTATTGTTATTATTCATTGATATCTCTATAGAGAGGCTTCCAGTTCAATTGTTAGATTTTGAGAAGCCGGATTTATACTATTGTAGAAAATCGAGTCTCTAGTTAATTATCGAAATGCACATTTGTTATCGTACTTGTATTACACCTGCATAGATGCTATTTATCATGTTTATGTGTTCGGGATTGACATATCATATCATCTTCCTCAAGTGCCATCGATAGGTTATATAGTCTCCTTTTTCTATGGTAAAGAGGGCGTTGTGCCGAGCCTTTGGCCAATCTTAAATGTCATGAAAAGAGGTGTTCATCAAAGATAGACTCCACAACAGCTTCCACTGGTCTAGATTCATTATTAAAACTCTTATCAAAAGTTATGAAATAACGCTCTTGCCAAACTGGTCTAGATTTATTATCAAAACTTATGAAATAACGATCTCCTCAAAGAACGTAAACTGTTGACACGGCGAGAAGACGTCTAACAACGCTGCATACATTTTCCCTTTGGCAACATGTTGTAAGAGTTGTATCATCTTTGAACATGTATCTGGGCAATTTTATCTAAATCAGCTTTAGCTTTCATATACTTCCAAACATGTTTAAAAAAAAGGATCATTCAAAGAATTGGTTGGTATCATTGTTGTTGTTACTGCATTCAAATAAAAGATGAGAGCGGGAACCCATATGCCTTTACATAAAGCACATATTAAGTGATTAGGTTATATAGTCCCCCCAAATAATTCATGCCATGCCATAGTTTTTGCTATCGAAAAATAGATTAATGCCATTATGTAAACTAGAAGTGTATGTGCACAATGTGCGGTATTGGATGAGTTCCTATAAAAAATTTAAATTTCAGTGTAAATCAAATTCAAAAATAAAATTCGTAAATTTTAATTAGTACACAAAGCAAATGGTGTGGCTGGCGGACGGCTTCGCCGGCGGTCCGTTTTGGGTTGTCTAACATACAGGAATATAAGTTTGTCATAGTTGGCAAATTTTTATAAATGGAAATGATTAGGTAGAGTAAATATAAAAATACTTAAAAATTTAGATTTTAAAACTCATGCCACATGTTTTATAATATAGTAGAAGTATACCACGCAATGCGTAGATTTTTCCAAACGAAACTAAATTGCAGTGTACATAAAATTCGTAAACTTCATTCAGTACATGCGTCAAAAGGTAATGGTGACCGGTAGCCGGCTTCGCCGACCGCTGGTTTTAGATTGTCCAACATACGGGTATATAAAAAATGTATTTGTTATTATTGCTGGAATATTTAAGAATGAAAATGATTATGCAAATTAATATATAAATAATATAAACTAAAATTTTTTAAAAATTAAGACACAAATAAATTATTTTTCAAAAATTAAGACACACAAATGAATTATAAGTAGTATAGATTATAGATAGGTTAGAGAAATAAACTATAATACATGTAATAATAACTGTAATACATTATCTCCTCTACATGGATTAATCATAGACGTAATTAAATGACTTTCTAAAAACAGAAGTATTATGCCTCTTGTAATAAGGGGGGTGTTTTTCCCCATTTCTATCGGTTACATCAGCGTCATATCAACACTTCTTCCCCAAAAACACCCTTTCTTTATAAGCGCTTTTTTTTTTTAATCTCATCCTCAAATATATATATATGTTCGTGGGGTATATATATGTGTGTGGGGTGGGGGTGGGGGGGGGGGGGGGTGTATATATATATATATATGTAGGTATATATATATATATATATTAAAAAAAAAAAGCCCCACTTTTCACGCGTCTTCCCGTTGCAGTTTGGAACTACCACCACGACACCTAGCCCAAGACGCAATGGTAGTAGTAGCGTCTTGAGCCGACACCGACGCCCACCACGACGCCTTATAACAACTAACAAGAGGCCTTACATTACTTGATGACATGGGTTAGTAGTGCTGTAGTGATGTGAAGTTGAAAGTAAGAATTAATCATATGGTCTAGCCCAACAATGGTCCTATTATCTAATATGGAGCGGTCCAACTTGTGCTTTTATACAAAATTTTGAGTGGCCATAATAAAACCCAAAATAAAAAACTATTTTGTCTCTATAAGCAGGAGTGGCAGTCATATGATACGACTCATATCATATTTTTATTGACGAATTTGGTAGGTAATTTAACATTGTTATATAATTAGGCAAATTGTAGTAATATAGTTAGTATTAGTAATTTAGACTAGTTCTAGAAGATATATCTCTCTATATATATATATATGGCTATCAGAAAGTGCTCACGTGGCACTCTCTGAGCTCGCCAGAG